>SRPY01000962.1:0-11299 GCA_018360145.1 Claviceps africana | reverse complement strand
GCACCACGATTCCCGGGCGCAAACGCGCGAGCAGTGTGACATGCACCAGTCAGAAAGACGCAACCGCATGGACGCGGGAAGCTGACCATGTGCTGCACGCGTACAGGGGAATGCTGTTCATGACCGCCGGCCCGAATGTATGGCTTTTTTTTTTGTCGCCGCAGCACCGCGTGGGAACTCTTTCGGGTCGTTCCGGCCATTTCTTGCCACCGTGTTGTCTCGCCTCCGGAATGGACGGGGCTTCTCGCGGGGCGTTCTTTGCGTTGGGGTCTGCGTAGGGTAGCTGGGGGCGCTGGCGTGAAGGCTGTAAGAGACTGTCAAGACGAACCGGTGCAAAGATGAAGAATAAAAATAGATGGTATCACGAGAGCAAATACGTGTATGTGAGAGTACCATGAAAAAGAGTAATTCTTTTATATAAAAATACCATGAACAGAGCAATTATTTACAAGACAAGCGTGTAATACAAAACAACCAAAACAAACCTTGCACTACCCTTCACCACCCTAACCACCTACCCTACAGCCAGATCATGCCCTCTCCACGCCTGCACTTCCCGCACGAGGCCTTGATGGATACACAGACGCCGTGGTCCTCCGGGATGCGGGTTCCCGGTCGTGTACTGAGCAGGGTATCCAGCTATATGGAGAGCCGGCTTGCCGACTACGAGGCGGCGGACGTGACGGGGATACGAGCCCCGTTTCCAAGCCATGCCCTTCATAGCAAAGCCAGTGTTTCCCTCTATCTGACATCGGCACGAGTCCCGTGGGATCATGGTCAAGATGGGCTGAGTAGTTTGATTTTTATTGTTATTGTTGTTTTTATTGTTATTTTTATTTTACCTGGGAGAGCTTCTTTTTTTCGACAAAAGCAGAAAAAAGAAAAGACGAGAAAGCACGTCCACCGTCCGCTCCGCCATGAACACCCAAAGTACGCTGAGAAAAGCATGTCAATTGTCCGCCCTATATTAACATCAAGGTGCGTTGACCTCGGCACGATGGGATATCTGCATCGTTTCTTCATACTTTTCCAAAGAAGAAAGGGATATATAAAAAGATAGAAAAGGTACAACAAAAAAAAAAGAAAAGAGAGAGGGGAAAAAAAAGAAAAGAAAAGAAAAGGCCCCGCTCTACGCGATGCTGGAGCAGTCGAATGACCGTCGCGCCTTGATGAATTTCGGCCAGGTGTTGGTGAGGACGAGGTACTTGATGCTCATCTCGGCATCGTCAAAAACGCCATCGTTGAAATCGTCGGGAATCGGCCCCGTATAACGGGCCAGAGCAGCGTCGTCTTGCTTGCTTTCTGGGCACTCGTCAAAGGGAGTGACGGGATCTCGGGCGCTGCGTTCACCAGTCACGACGCGGGCCGCGCCCTCAAAGATGCCCTGGAGGTTCTTGAAGTCTTGCGACGATAGGTTGACCTGGAATTCGGCGCTGTTGCTGCTGATGAAGTCGATGTAGATATGGAGCGCGCTTTCGTAGCATTCGCGCGAAAGAACCAACGTCTTGGCACTGTCATTCTCGTTCTTGACGCCCACACCAACAATGTACTTGGCACGCCACTGCCGGATTCGCGTCAGGAAAGCAATGTTTTCTCCGGAAAAGTCACGCAGCGCCGAAAACTCCTGCAGAGGCTCCGGGTTCCTCGCCAGCGTGTGCTCCAGAGCGTCCATGGTAAAAATACTGCCTCCAGTAGTCGACACCGACCCGGCCTTGGTGCGGCTCATCCACGAGGTGGATGAGGTCCCGGACCCCAAAGACTTTCCGCTGCGCTGCGCAGATTTCTGCCGCGACTCCCAACGAGCAATGGATTCGAGCGTCTCCCGGGAAAGACTTTGTTGCTTGCAGACCTCCCACACAGGAATGAAGACGGTAAAAATTTCCAGCATCATGATCGACACGCCAATCCTGTAGAGAGCTGTCAGCAGACCCCTCTCGAACAACCCAGCGGGACCTCGACGCTACTGCATACCATTGCGGAGGAATGAAGTAATTGTTGACGGGCGTCATGGCAGGAACGTAAAGAGCGACGAGCCACATCGGGGCCGCAGGAAGACTACGTAGAGCCGGTCACACGTTAGCGACAACTCTTCCCCCCTTTCCAGCCAACATTATGTTCCGTTGTATGCTTGAAGGCCTTTTTCACTTGTCGAAAAGTATGATGCAAGATGGGAGCCAAAAAAAAAAACGTACCCTGACAGGCAGCATGCAATCGTCTGTGTTCTCCATCCCTGACAATCTTGAAGGCCTCGAGTGCGCCAAAGAATAACGGGAGCGACAACCCAGGCCCAAAACATCTGCCAAAAGATGGATGGCCACCTGTGTATTGACGCATTAGTTTCTTACTCGAGCCGAATCGGGAGATATGAAAGTCGTCTGTTCATCGTACCATTCCCATCCGCGACCCTGCTCGTATCTCTGCTCCATGACCGTGCCACTGACTTCGGTGCCGGGAATGCCCCACGTGGAATGGAACTTGCGGGAGACGAGAAACGTGAAGACGGTAAGAACCAGCTGTTTCATCATTTTAGTCCGTATATCCACCATGACACTCATGCCGAAGCAGGACATTTTCAGCTTACATGGAAGGCCATGCCCAATCCCACGATGATGAGCACCTTGTTGGTATAGGCGAGCATCTGCCATCTGGCCACCAGCGTCTTGCGTATACGAGGTCGGTGGTCGTGGTACCCAGTGCCGAGCGTCTTCTTCATGTATTGCTTCTGGGCATGGGCGACGTAGAGGAAGCGAGTGTTGGAAGCGTGGAAGAGAGCAACACCAAAGGGAAGCCAGATGCCCATGATCCAGAACTCGGCCACTTCAGGCATCAACGGGCCGTATACGTAGGCGGTTGTGACGGCGAACCAGTAGAAATGGAGTAGAGCAATGGCCGCAAAGGAAAGACCTAGGCCTCTGACTTTGAGAATAGGCATGTCCCGCTTACACCACAGAAAGAGAATGGCACTGCACAGAACCACAGTCCATGTTATGGCGAAGGAGACCCAGAAAACGCCCAGAGAATCGAATCGTGCGACCGGCTTGGTGTCCGGCGTCAGACCGAAATCCGAGCTCATTTTGGCTTGATCGATGGAGACTGTGAAAAGACAAATCTCAAGCGTAGAGTTGACGAAAAGATAAAAGAGCACAAAAAAAAGAAGAAAAAAAAAGAAAAAAAAGAAACACGCTTGGATAATCAAGAGGCAAGATAGCTGGGTCTGGAGAAGAGCTGAGACTTGTCGACACCAGAGCGACCAGTTCGAATAGGGCGGGTCTCTCGCGAGATGTGATCGAGGCGAGCCGAAGCGAGTCGTCGAGTCAGCCAGTCCAATAAACGAAACACATGGCGACTGTCACGGAGATGGGGGCCCATCGCGTGTGATATATATCCGAATACATCTCAGCCAGCAAGCCACCGGGAGAGCGTCAGAATACACGATTGCCCGGATGAAAACCACGGCTGGAGAGGGCCATGGCTGCCATCTGGAATCGTGCAGGGGTGACTGATTGGGTTGGCTTGGTCAGTTCCGGCTTTGACAGAAATCCAGCTTGCAGGAGTGGACTGCATCTGCAGCGTTGCCATCCCCGTTGCTGCTCGATCAGGAAAGGCTTATGCAAGATTTGGAGAATAAAAGATAAAAAAAAAAAGGCATGGCTAAAAGGGAAATCAACCCTGGAAGCGTCGAGTTTCGTCGCGGAGCCACTTGGTATCTGCGTGTCCAAGCCGGTGGCTTGTGTTGTACTCGATGTACACATGTACTTACTGTACATACAATACCTAGGTACCTACCTACCTACTTCGTATGAAGTATGTACTATCTTGGGTACTCCAAAAGTAGGAGCCGGGGTACCCAGTCGACTGATATCATTGCATTTTGCCCGTTGTGCCCGCAAAGCAACTTTTGTTTGCTTTGTCCGGCCTCTGTGCTTCACCAACACGCAGGGTACTCAGCAGTGCGTGATGGTGTGGAGAACGGATTGATCCTGGACAGATTTGTTTTGAACTTGGCGTGACACTCATGCATGGTGCATGGCAGGGGATCCATTTCGGGGCGCTTCAAAAAGGTACCATCCAGCACCACCAGCGTGCAGCGTGCATATACATACATATGTATGTCGTAGGTATTCAGTAGTTGCGTTTTTGCTTTCCCTGTCGGCCGGTCCCCTCGCGTGGATGTAACCAGAGCTTCCATCCGAGAAAAGTCGTTGTAGTGGTTGGCAAGTGGTTCCTCTGCATTCACCAGCATGTCGCGATGCCTTTTCATTTTCTTTCTTTGCTTTTTTTTTTTTTTTTTTTTTTTTTTTTTTTTTTTTCCTTTCCTTTCCTTTCCTTTTCTTTTCTTTCCTTTTTCCGATGCTGGCCCTCGCGCAAAACGGCTCTCGGACTGTCATGCTGTTGTGTTGAATCCTGCGTAGACCGTCGTCCAGACTTCCAAGGCTTGATCTAGATGAAATCAAGACGCCGTTTTTTTCGTCAGCGTCTCATTCAGCTGACCAGGTTAGCCTTCAAAAGCCGGGGCTTCGATTCGGATCTCGGATTGGGTGCCGCCAAAGAGCGTTCTTGGAAGCCATCTGTGGCTGTGGTTTCATGGGCGTTTGACTTTGGAGCTGAACGGGCCCTGGCGAGATTTCACTGGAGCGTGTCAGGACCATGCGGACTGCTGTGGCTCGACAGTGGGGGTTATGAGAGGGACGTGGCCGCCGAGAGGAATGCCAGCATGTGCATCCATCTGTATGTACTATGTGCGTATGCATGTACGCGCTGGATGCATATGGCTGTACGGAAAGAGGAATGGAATCGTGACGCAGGGGGAAATTGAACACGCTGGCGGCTGTGGTTGAGAAGAGAGGCTGATGGGAAGCAGGCAGCGAGGTGTCTGTCCCCTGATGAGGGTGCATGCGGGTGCGGGCTCAGCGGGGATCAAAGCTGCCTCTTGCGTTTGTGCAGCTGGCGCAGCTGGCGGAGCCGTCTCAGCTGTCGCAGCTGGCAGAGCCGTCTCAGCCGTCTCAGCTGTCGCAGCTGTCGCAGCTGTCACGGGCTGACGGGCTCACGGGCTCACGGGCTCGCGCCTGCTGCATCTCATGCTGCAGACCAACATGTAGGTACACGCAGTGGATGGCAAGTAACCCACAACATTGTGTCATATGGTTTCGGTGTCGAGAGTTTTGGAATTACCTACCTACCTACACACAACCAACTGTGTACATATACATGGTGCATGCACAGCTGCCAACCACCGGCCAGCGGTCTGAGCCGATCTTGTCCAATGCAAAGGCAGGCGCAACAATTCGTCGGCAAAGCTTAGGCCGAGACCTCTTATGCGAGGGCGACGGATGCTGTCTTCTCTTCCCATCACCAACCTGCCATTTTTTCTTCTCTCTCTTGTTTTTCCCCCTCCCCTCCTCAAATCTTTCTCGGTCCGAGGTCCATCTCTCATCTCGTGTACACGAGTTGCAATACAGGTGAGAGAGAGACAGAGAGAGAGACAGAGAGAGAGACAGAGAGAGAGACACGCGGAGTGAGAGAGAAGCACGGCCATCTGCCAATTGATCCAATCCCCAGGTCTGCTCAGATTCCCCATGTTCCACAATTTTCCTTTGTCATGGCCCATCTAATGTGACGAGCCTATCGTGACCTCTAAATTTCCATCACCAAAGTGAGACCCGGGTTTTCGGTACGAAGCCCTTTGGCTCGGTCCCTCACAACCACACCATCTCTAAATCGATTTTCCCGCCACGGCCACCGGCCGACGATGCAAGCAGATTAGACCTGGCCATGTGTCACCGGCCAACAACAATTGCGTGTCTGGCAGGAACATGCACGGCGCTGTGGCGAAGTTGGAGTAACCAAGCACGCAGGAAATGGAACAATGGCCTCCGAGACAAGAGCCAATTTTTTTTTGGCAGCACGGGGGAAGCCGATGACCAGTCCTAGTCCTGTCTTTTTGCCGAGCAGTGCCTTTCCACCTGGCTGCATGTCGCCCCTACCACGTGTCTCTCAATTGCTTTGGTTTTTGAGAACGAGCCACGAGCCCACAGAGAAGGTGATGATGTCGTGAAGGTGGCAGGCTGCTGCCAGCTGTTTTCCCCATAGGATTCAAGTGATGCCGATAGACCGTCCTTTGGCGGTCAAAGGGTGGAATTTGACTTGGATATGCAAGTATGCCCATACATGTGTCCGACCAACACTTTCCGGAACTTGCTTCCGTCAACTTCAAGGGCACGCCATTGTTTTCCAACGGCTGAGGCGCCATGACGGATGTCAAGGACTCAAGATTGATGAGGCGTGTCGACTGGCCTCTACCACATTTTGGAGCCACTCACGAGTCAGCAAGTCACCAGCACCACGTGTAGCAACCGCGCGAAACATGCCAGACACGTATGTACATATGTTGTACATTCCCCACGGGACATTTCACATTTCACATTTCAGATTGGACCACTTGGTCAAGGCCTGAGAGCATGCTTTGGGTACGTATTTCGACCCGATATAGCCATTTCTTGGCTTGGCTGAAATAAACATGAAATTGAGTCTCAATGCGACCCCCGGTCCGCCAAATTGCCATGCTGGGGAGCAAACGCGGAGCGACCTTGGACCGTTGCTGCGTGGTCCCGCAGGGTCCGGTCCGGGGACGTGGCTGGGGAGCAATAATCACATCGACTTGGTCTGGGAACTCTGGGAACTCTGGGAACTCTGGGAACTCTGGGAACTCTGGGAACCACACGGACCGAAGTGACGCGACCCGTACTCTTGGAGAGATAGATGGTGGCGCTGCATCTTCGAGAGCACTGCCTTGGGATTTTGCGTTGCCGTTGCCATTCTCCCCTTGTCCACACCGCATTGGGCTGGTCTCCCGAGGTGGGCAATGACGATGACGATGACGATGGCAATGGCAATGGCAATGGCAATGGCAATGGCAATGCAAAATAGAGATGCCAATGTCGCCATCATCCAGACTCCCTTCCCTCCCCGCCCAGGCCTGACCCGTGCGACCGGCCTGTTGGTGCCATGACACCAGACTGGACAGGACAATCAATCCCTTGCACTCGATCGGAGACAAGGGTCTTTGACTCGTCAATCGAGGTCGCATCCGAGGAGGAAGCCTATCGAGGCTGCGCGCAATCGTTTCGGCAACGAGATGGCGATGTGGTTTGAAGGAAGAATGACTTGAACCATGGCCAGTCTTTTTTTTTTTTGTCCCCCCGTCTTCCTCCCCCCGTCTTCCTCCCCCCGTCTTCCTCCCCCCCAAGACGTTGCGCATCTTGATTTCATCCAGGATGCAGGAACCCACATGCATTGCGACGCATACCGGCATGACGTAGCCACCATGCATTCCTCGACTGACATCTGGACCTTGGCCAACATCTGGGCTGATGCAGGACGGTCCAGGCTCTTGTCCTGTGGCTAGCGCCGCCATACCGTCGAGTTCACTCAGCTGGCGCCCGCCCTGCCGCCCTGCCGGCATTGAGGCAGTACCGGCTCTCGACTCGAGGCGTTGCAACGGCACTACCGTCATGTGCAGTCTTTACGCGGCCGCACGTCCGTCCTCTGTCCGTCTGCCTGTCCGTCTCGTCTGGTCTCGTCTGGTCTGTCTGGTCTGTCTGGTCTGTCTGGTCTGTCTGGTCTGTCTGGTCTGTCTGGTCTGTCTGGTCTGTCTGGTCTGTCTGGTCTGTCTGGTCTGTCTGGTCTATCTGGTCTATCTGGTCTATCTGGTGGCGGGTAGACTGGGCGGCAAACGGCCAAAGCTGTCTCCACTTCCCGCTGAGGAACCGTCCTGGTTGTCTCGGACGATGCATGTGCGTTTTTCTCTTGTCCTTATCTGACATTACTGTGAGACAAAGCCCTCCACCAGCCACCTCTCTGCTCTCTGCTCTCCGGTGGACGAGGAAATTGGGTTATTCTGGTGTGACGGTGACGACAAACCGAGTCGACATACTGTTGGTTTGGCTTGTCGGTGATGGGCGCGGTTGGGTTAAGTCTCTATTTTTTCTTCTTTTTTCTTCTTTCTTTTCGCTGTTCTTTTTCTTTTTCTTTCTTTTTCTTTTTTTTTTTAAAAAAAAAAAAACCGTTCTTCTCGACTCTTTTAAAATAAAGACGTAGTGGAATGCTGCCAACTCTCTGTCATTGACGCAGGATTCCAGGTTTCCAGCGTGGGCTTTGGCCCATGGATTCGAGTAATGCCGCGTATCTACATTACCGGCATGGAGCACACGTCCTCCAAACGTGACGCGATTCAGAGTGAAAAAAAAAAAAAAAGAAAAGGAAAGGAAAACGCATGCTACATTGCTTCTTTCAACGCGGCCAAAAAACGTCGCGTCGCGCTCCCAGACACACCGGCCGCACCCATGGAGAGATGTCTCGGAACCACTTTTGGTACGGTTGGCCGATGTCTGCACGCGCGGAAGACATGGCATTTCAACGTGGTTTTGTCTTTCAGCCTACGTCTGTGTGCCAATGTGTATGCAGGTTGTTGGCTTCATCCTGGCCGCTGCGGAACGGCCAAGCTCATGGAGGAGAAGCCACGGGCATGCTGCGAGGCAGACGCACCTTTTCCTCTTCTGCCCCCCCTCTTTTTCCCTTTCCCTTTTGTTTCCTTTTCCTTCTCTTCTCTTCTCTTCTCTTCTCTCTTTTTTTCTTTTCTTTTCTTTTCTTTTCAAATTAGCGTCACGTCGGGGCCTGGCCAGAGGTGCAGACAGGGAGGGACCTCGCGCGCAGAGGGCCCGTGCGGGGGACGTTCCTGGAAGGTGATGGGTGTTTTTTTTTTGTGTGTGTGTGTGTGTGTGTGTGTGTAAGTGTGTGGAGGATCCTGTTCATCTTGTTCTTGTTTTGTTCTTTGTTCTTGTTCTTGTTCTTGAGATGGGCCTCCCGCGGCGGAGAGGGGCGGCGGGAAAGCTAGGCTGTCTCATGTTTTTTGTGTGAGAAAAGAGTCTCGTCTCGCTCAACCGGCCTCTCCACCTCGGCCTGCAGTTGCACGTCGTCGGCCCGCTTCAAGTCTTCAAGCCACATGCCCAGCCGCCGCCGTCGGTCGTGGATCCTCTCGACCTGGACAATGGCCTGGTAAGAAGGGCGGCTGGTCGGCCCAAGGGCGCCGGTGCCGGTGCCGTTGCCGTTGTTCATGCCGTCCATGTCGTCGTCGTCGTCCCCGAAGCTCCACAGCGTCAGGTGCTCGAGCATGGCCAGCAGGGCGACCGAGACAATCTCCAGCACGGGGTTTCGCCGCGTCCACGAGCAGGCGACGACAAAGATGAGGACAAACGTGTCGACCGAGTCGCTAAAGAGGGCCATGCCCAGGGCTCTCTGCACCTCGTAGCCGCGACGAGCGTCGGCCGCAGCGACCAGACCGCCCAGCACGACATCGCGCAGGCCCAGGAGGCACGTGAGGAACAGGGCTGGGCCGGACCGGCTGGGCAGCGCGAAGCCGGCCAGCACGAGCGATGGCGACGTGAAGAGGGCGACGCCCCGGAGCAGATGGAGGGCCGCGATGACCGACGAGGCCAGGTACTGCAGTCTGGTGACGGGCGTGGGGACGACGGCCTCCTCCTCTTGTCGCACGAGTGGTGTTGATTCTTGCCGGGCAGAAGGCATGGTGGATGGGATGTTGGGGGTAGAGAAGAGTTTTGCCATCAACAAGAAAGAACGAAAGAGAAAAAAAAGTCGGCCGGGATTGCGGGCGCGACCACCCCTACGCGCCAATGTGGACAAGACGGAGGACTCTTTCCAAAGTTGTAAAAAAAAAAAAAAAGAGAATTTCAATCAGGATCAAAAACTGAACGACACAACACTCTACAAGTACGCCAGTCAAGTAAAAAAAAAAAGGCGCCAAGGCACAAGGCGAGCAACAAACAACGCTCGGTTTTTGCTTCCCACGAGAATCAGGCTGAAGCACGCCGAATCAACGCTGCATGTACAATATGTATCTTCCGGCCAGTGGCCACACGAGGAACCCGTCCATTGATCCCCCCCTTGGTCCTTTCTGGCATGGCGTGTCGGTGGAGCGAAACGGCGGTCTGGGGATGAGGGAAGCACGCTGGCCTTTTGGCTATTTTTTTCTGGCCCGTGTGAGGAGCTAGTGATGTGTATCCCCATGACCTTGACCGGTCGAGGGCGGCACAGGGGAAAAAAAAAGAGAGGGATATAGAGCTCTCAGAGAAAGAGGTGAAGCACCCACCCAGATCCCCAGATGGGCGTGGACCGTCGTGTGCGACCAGAGAGCCGACCGGTTGGGGGCCCGGAAAGGGGGGGGGGGGGGGCGGACGAAACTGGCCGGTAGGCGGGTGGGAGCGCCGATCGATGCCGCGCATGGACGAGGGGTTGTGGCTGGCGGTGGGAGAAGCAAAATCGGCATGGGATGACTGAAAACGCCCCAAGGGCTCGGCCAGTAGGCGACGCGACTTGAGAGAGGAGGGATGGGTGATGGACTTTTGGATCGAATGGAGAGAGAGAGAGAGTCGTGGAGTGGCCACGAACAAGCACGCAACAGGGACAAAGACGGAGACGGGAAAAAAAAAAAAAAAAAAAGAGAGAGAGAGAGAGAGAGAGAGAAGCCCGCACTTGTCCATGTCGTCAAGTATGCCTCCCTCAACACGCAGCAGCAGCAGCAGCAGCAGCAGCAGCAGCGATGGGCGTCACGGCGCGGCGTTGCGACAGAGCAGACGCGAGCCTGCTCGTCCAACCGGGAACAAGCCGTCCTAGTGTGCTTTTACGAGGCACGTCGGACTGCGTGGCCCGGTCCGTTTCCTCTCGGGGCTGTGCCAGGACGGGGTTGCCAGCGTGTTTGGGTGCCCGGTGCGTGGGCGCCGTCATGGATTTATCCGAAATAAAGGGACAGAGGAAAATGAAAGATGTAGCCAGGCATGCTGGGTAAGGGTCCCATGTAGATGGCGTCAGCTCGGCCCGGCGCATGAACAAGACGGGGACGCCCTGCTGCCAAGGTCGGACGGCCGCCGTCGCACGGCAGAAATCGTGTGCGCCATTCGTGTCCCGTCCGTGGCAGACGTCCACTTGCATCCGGGGACGGACCGTGATCCGGGAGAGGCGCCCGATGACCAGACGCAGGCAAAGGATGCCGCGGCAAAGCGTGTTTTGTTTTCGTCGCTTTTCATTGCCGTGGTTTGAGCCGTGCCTTGTGTTGTAAGGGGGAGAATCATTGTTTTTTTAATAAAGGAATAAATGAATAGATGGATGAGAAAAACGAAAGAGAAAAAAAGGAAAAAAAAAAAGGACATAAAGGGAAAAAGAAGAGGAAAAAAAAAAAAAAAAAAAAAAAAAACAAAAAACAGGAAAAAGAAACAAATACACAAAA
>SRPY01000961.1:0-11332 GCA_018360145.1 Claviceps africana | reverse complement strand
AAAAAAAAAAAAAAAAAAAAAAAAAAAATAAAAATAAAAAAAATAAAAAAAAATAAAAAAAATAAAAAAATAAAAAAAATAAAAAAAAAGAGAATAAAAAAAATCTAAGCTTATTAACTATAAAGCTATTTATGAAGCTATTTATATATCTTTATATCTCTTTTATTATAGCCCTTTTTTAACTATTTTTTTCTTTACTTTATTATTATTATTACTATTCTCTCTTTTTTTATTTTTAACTCTTTTTACTATTACTTTAATATTAATATAAGCTTTAACTACCTTTATTAAAAACCTCTTTAAAAATTTATTATATTACTTTAATAAGCTAATAATTTAGTTTATATAAATTAATATTTTATTTTTAAAAATATTACTATAGTTATTAATTATAATAAAAGCTTAATTTAAACTTTATATTAAAGCTAATTTAATATTAATAAAGTATTTAACTATTTACTAAATAACTTTATATAAATTATAATTATATAAAGTTAGTTATTACTATATTCTTATTAAAGAATTAAATTAAACTTATATTAAATACTATAAAATTGTTTAAATTATATTAAACTTAAAAGTCTATAACTTTTTATATTATATTATATACTATTATTATATTAAATAAAGCTTACTTTAATTAATATTTAACTTAATTTTATATTAAATTTTAAAACTTATTAAATATAATTTATTATTTATATATATTTATAGTAATTTAAATTAATACTTAAAATTTAAATTAATTATAGTAGCTTTACTATAAATCTATATTAAATATCTATTAAATTATTTATAGTAATATAATTAAAAATTTTTATTTTAATAAAGTAAAGGGAGTAAAAATATATTTATTTTATACTTTATATAAGTTAAAGTTAAAGCTTAATTAAAAATAAAGGAAAATTAAATATATATTAAAGGGCTTTTAATTTTTAATTAATTAATTAATTTCTTTATTATTTAAAACTAATATAATATTAAAGGTTTAAATTAGCCTTAATATAGGGATTAAAATAGCTTTATATTAAATTTTAAAGAGAAAAAAGGTATTTATAATTTTTAATTAAATATAAAAAATACAAAGAAAAAAGAGGGAAAAACTTTAAAAAAGTCTTCTTTATTTATAAAAAAAAGGTAGCGCTTTAACTTATTTATTAAATTATTTATTAATATATTAAACTTAATTAAGAAATTATTAATTATTACTTTACTACTATACTTTACTTAAACTATCTATTATTAAATTTTAATTTAAGCCTATATTTAATAACTATTAAATTAATAGCTTTAAATAACTTAATATATAATAATTATTTAATTTAGTAATTAATATACCTTAAAAACCTTACAATTTTGCCTGTACTACTATAGCAATATAAAATTAACTTTAAACTGCTTAAAAAAGGTAGAAAATAATTTCTTATACTTATTTACCCCTTTCTTTAATAGTATATTAATATTAAAGTATAAATATAATAGATATTAAAATATTAATAAATATTAATAATAAAAATTATAGTAGCTTTATTTATAGCTAATACTACTTTAATATAAATTAAGGTAAGTTTATAATAAAACTATAAGTTAAATTTATATTACCTTTAATAAATAAATTAATATTAAATTATTTTAAGGTTAAATATAAAGAATTAATAAAACTTATTTTAATATTAATATTAAAGAGTATATAAAATATTATCCTTTATATAAATAATATAGCTATAATATATAGCTAATATAAAGCCTTTATACTTACTACTTTAAAGGCTTCTCCCTTTCTTTTAAATATAATTACTATTTAAAACCTTAAATAAACTATTAAATAAATAGTTAAAAAAGTAATTAATAGTAGCTTTACTATAGAATTAAATTAAGTAAATATTATAATATAAAGTATAGCTATACTTATTACTTTAGCCTATATTATTACTATAATAGTATTACTTTAAATTTATTATAAAACTATTATTAAAGGTTTTTTTATTTTTAAAGTAATTTAAAATAAATTCTTTAAAAATATTATTAAAGCTATTAACTATACTATAAAAACTAATACTATAGTAATAATATATTAACTTTATAGTAGTAATACTATAGTTATATTTTATAATATAGTAAAACTTTATATTAAAGATATAATTTAAATTTAAACTATATTTAAATTAAAAGTAATACTTAACTACTACCTTTTTAGTATTATTATTAAAGGCTTCTTTATTTAATACTTTAAGAATTAAGTAATAAATAAAATCTTATAAAACCTTATAAAAAATAATAGCTTAAAACTAATATAAATATAAATATAAAAACCCTATATAACCTTTATTAAATTCCCTTTAATTATTAAAATTAATAAAATTAAAATAACTAACTATTTATATTACTTTAAAGTTATTTATAAAGTAGAAATATTTAAAGCTAAGTTATATATTAATACCCTTTACCTTTATTAATATTATAGCTACTTTTAATTTAAATATATTATAATATATTATAATATAGTACTATACTATAGCTATTATAATATTAAGTACTATAAAGCTAAAGAGTTAGCTTACTTAGCCTTAATAAAGGTAATATAAAAATGCTATATAAACTATATAAAATAGTACTTTATATAGTTATAATAATATAATATTATTAATAAGCAGTAGTATTATATTTATAATATATACTTAAACTAACTTTAAGCCTTTACTACCCTTTCTTTAATATTAAAAAAAGATAAATAAATAAAGGTTACTTTATATAATTATTACTATAATATTAATAACTTTTTATTATAAAAGGTATTACTATAGAAATATATTAATTAACCTTAAATTTATTTACTTAACCCTTAATTAATATTAATTTAATAAAGCATTATAAAGGCCTTTTTTAATTAATAACCTATTTTTAATATAGATTTAAATATATAGATATTAACTTAATAGTTCCTTTAATATATATAATTAAAGTTATATACTAAAATATATAAAAGAAAACCTATTTTATATATTTAATATTAAAAACTTATATTAAAACTAATATAATTATAATATAGAAATTAAATATAATTAATAAACACCCCTTTAATTTAAGCTTTAATTACTATTAACTTATAACTTAAAAAGAAGAAACTATATTATATATTTATTATTAATATAAAACTATATTATAATTAACTTATAATAGTATTAACTAATATATAATTAATATAGTAAGCTATAATATATACTTAATATACTTTTTAATATATAAACTAAGCTAAATTATACCCTTTATTAAATTTATAGTAGCTATACTATAACCTTAAAGTATATTTATTAATAACTTTAATTAATATTACTTTTTATAAAACTATTATAATAAAATATTATTAAGTAGTAAACTCCTTTTATTAATAGTAAAGTAATAGTAATTTAAATTTACTATATTATAAAGTAAAGTTATATAGTTTTTCTATAGTAAATATAGTAGTATTATTAACTATATTAAAGCTATTTTTAATATAACTATTAAATATTTAAAGGGCCTTAACTTTATTAAGTTTAATTATATTTTATAGCTTATATAAATTAATACTATTATTAATAAAAGGCCTAACTATAGTTATATATTTCAATAGTTAAAAATAAACTAAAAATTAATTATAGCTAAAGTAATAATATAGTTTTAAATTAATAATACTAAAGACTTACTTTTAATATTATATAAAATTAATATATACACTAAATAAATTATAAATAAGCTTTAAATAATAATATAAGTAGTAGTTTTATATAAACCTTAAAGTAGCTTTAAATTAAATTTATAGTAAAACTATAAAATAAAATAAGTAATATAAAATATAAAAAAGGCGCTATAATAATAGTAATTATTATAAACTAAAGCTAATTAATAACTTATAATTAAAGTAGCTTAAATATAATTTTAAGTTATTTATAAGAAATAGTATAGTTTTTAATAAGCTATAGTTTATATTACTTTTACTTATTAAAGTAATCTTTAAAAACTTAAATACTAAATATAGCTTTAAAGTAAACTTTCTTTAAAATAATAATATATATATTTAATTTCCTTTAAAGAGATAGTTTAAATATTATTATTACTTTTTTTTATTAAAATAAAGCTACTACCTTTATAAAACACTTCTTTTTTTTTCTATAGCTAAACTTATTAATATCTTTAATAATTTTAACTTTTAGCTTAATAATACTATATTTTTATTAAAAGACTGCTTTAATATTAATAAAATCTATAGTATTATTAAAGGCTTTATTAATTAAAAAGTATTAAGTATTAATAACCTTTTAGCTAAGTTTTTTAAAGTTTATAAAAAACCCTTTATAAAAATACTAACTTACTTACTAAATAAATGCTATTATATTAAATACTATTTAGAACTATATTAAAGGGCTAAAGTTATTATTCTTTATAAGCTAAAAAAAACATTAGCTAAATAATAATAAACTAAGGTATAGTATTTAATCTTACTTTTTAATATAATTAGTAAAATATTAAAAGTAGTAGTAATATTTTAGTTTATTATTATAATTAAGTTAAAAGATATACTTTTAAACCTTTAAATAAGGAATAAAGTTAATTACTTTATAAAAATTACCTTTAATATTTTTATAAAATTAATAAAAATAGTATAATATTATAGTAAAATTATATTATTACTTTAATTTACTATATTTATAGCTTTTAATACTATTTATTACTATTAACTCTTTTATATCCTTTTATTCTTTAGTATATTTACTTAAATAATAATATAAACCTAAGCCTTTATTATTAACTATATTACCTACCTTTTCTTTAATAATTAATTAATAAAAGCTTTATTTATTATTACTAAGGTTTTATAAAAGTTACTAATCTCCTTTATTCTTTTCTTACTTTATATTATACTTTTATATTAAAAGCTTTAAATTATATAATTTATACTTATTTTTAGCTTCTTTAATAATATAAATATCTTTATTTATAAATATATAATAAAGAAAATATAAAAATAACTTAAAAATATATAGAGTATTTATTAAAAGTAGTCCCTTAAGTTTAGCTTTAATTTTTATTTTTAAAAGAGTAAATTAGTTTATTTTACTTAAAAGTATACTATAATTATAATATTAGTTTAATTTAATACTACTATAATATAACCTATTTAATTAACTTAGTTCTTTCAAGTTTAAATTTATTAAAAGCTATATTAATAAATATATTAAAAAAAGGTTAAAGTAAAACTAAAGTAATAATAATTTATATTTATAGTATTAATAATATTTATATAAAGTTATTTATTTAATAATACCTACCTTCTTTATATATAGGTAATTTAAAGTATAGTTATATATAGTATAATATTATACTATACTTTTATAAAAATTAATAATAAAGTAAAAGGTATTACTAAAGTATTTATTTTTAAATAATTAAAATACTTTAAAATAGTTATTAAAGTATTTAAAGTTATACTTTAATTTTTTATTAAAACTAAGGTAATAATAACTTTAATTAACTTATATTTAAACTTTTAATCTCTTAGCTTTTATAAAAAAATTAAAGGAAATAAAATAGTAAATAAAATATATATTACTTATATAATAGTAGTAAGCTAACTTTACTACTATTTTTACTATTATTAAAGCTATTTACTTTAAATAAATAACTACTTTAAATATATACTATTTATAAATTAATTATATAACTACTCTATAAAACCTTTATTAATTAAAGCTTTAGTTTTAAAATAAAAGAACTATTAATACTATAGATATACTATAGTAAAAGTATATTAATTTTAATTAAAATATATAATAGCTAAGTATAAGCTTTACTTTATATTTACTTTAAAAGTTATTTAGCTTTATAAAGAGCTAGTTAAGTATAAATCTACTACTTTAATATAAATATAAATAAAAAAGATTAGCTTAAATATATTTTTTTTAATATATCTTTAATATAAATTCCTTAATTTATTAATATTAAACTAACCTTAAAGACTACTACTACCTTTTATTATTATATTTAGTTTATAATTATGTATAGCTAATTAATACTAAGTTATTTCTACTTTATAACTACTATAATATATATATTATACTTAACTTTAATAAGCTAGCTATATCCTTTATAAAATAGTTTATTAATATATAAAGACTACTTTAATTTACCTTAGCTTATTACTTATAAAGGTAATAAAACTAAAATCTTTAAAAAGGTAAAGCCTTTTTAATATTACACTATAACTACTATATATCTTTATTAAGCTTTAAAGAGAAAAGATATAATTAATAAGTAAGTAAAGCTTTAAAGAGGAAAGAGATATACCTTTAAAGCTAATTTATATTAAAAATAATATAAAACTATAGTAAGGCTTTAAAAAAGAAAGATATAGCTTATAAGTAAAGCTTTAAAGAAAAAAGATATAAATTAATAAATAAAGCTTTAAAAAGGTAAGGGAAAGAGAGGGAAATATATAATAAAAGTATATATTAAAGCTAAACCTAATATAAGGCTAAGCTAAATATATTATAAAACTAAACCACTATCTATTATTATTTATTTCTTTATTCTCTTTATTACCTTTTTTTCTTTTACTTTAGTTTTACTATAAAATTATAGTAAAGCTATATATTTTCTATAAAATATTATTTTAATTCCTTAAAGTATTAATAATATATTATATTTATAGTATTATTTTATTTTTAAATAAAGCTAACTTAGCTTTACTTTATTTCCCCTTTACCTTTTTATTATATTATTAAATAAAATATATTACTATATTTTAAATAGCTTTATACTTATTATTTTATATATATTATTACTACTATAGTAATATTAATATAAAATTAAAGTAAATTTATATTAATAGCCTCTTTAAAAGTATAGAGATTTTATATATTTATTACTTTTTAAATAGCCTCTTTATAAATTATAATATTTAAATTAATTTATAGTATTAATTAAATATTATATTAAAACTATATTAAAGAAAACTTACTTTTTTAGAGACTTTTTTCTACTTTAAAT
Organism: Claviceps africana; assembly: GCA_018360145.1. Classification (NCBI taxonomy): domain Eukaryota; kingdom Fungi; phylum Ascomycota; class Sordariomycetes; order Hypocreales; family Clavicipitaceae; genus Claviceps; species Claviceps africana. The sequence continues at coordinate 4,306 of SRPY01000961.1, read as the reverse complement.
ACTTAAAATAAATATTACTATTATTTAATTAAATATATAATAACTTAATATTAAAGTAAAGCTAGTATTAATATAAATATTTATTAATAAAATTATAATATTATTTTATAATATTTTTTACTTTAATTAAATAAAGTAAGTAAAGGGGGTTATATAGCTTCTTAAGTTAAGTATAAATTAGCTATAAAACTAAGTTAAATAAAGAATAACTATTTATATTTTTTTTAATAGTTAAATTTAATAGCATTTTCTTTAGTATAATATAATTAAACTAAGTTTAATATTAATATAAAAATACTATAGTAAAGGGGGAGAGGGATACTTATAGATTTTAATAATAAAAAAAGAAAAAAAAGAAAAGGTTAAGTAAATTAAAGAAAGCCCTCTTTATAGCTAAAAGACCCCCCCTTTTTTCTTTATAGTAGTTAATAAATAGTTAGCTACTAAACTATATAGCTTTTATAGTATTATATAAACCTCTATAAAAGCTAATAGTAAACTTTTAATATTAAAGTAGTAACTTATTAAATATAAAGTAGTATTAAATTAAGGTTTAATTTAAGCACTAAAGGCAATATACTACCTCTCTTAATACTATATTATATTATTATTATTAAACCCTTAACTCTTTACTATACTATTTTAATATTATTAACTATATTATACACTCTTTAATAATATTAGCTAAAATAAGCTAGCTATATACTAACTTTTATAGTAAATAACTACTTAAAGCTATATTAGCTTTAAAATAGTTACTTTATAGTAATATATAGGTTTTCTTCTTTACTTTAAGGTTTTTCTTATATAGATTAAGTAGTAGAGGTACTAAATACTAGGCTAGAAACAGCCTAGCTAGTATAAATAAATAAATAATAAATAAATAATTAATAGTTCTATATTTATTAATACTTTTTATTTAAAGTTTAAAATAAAGTCTTAGCTTTTTTTAAAGTTAATATAGATTTTATCTATAACTTAGTTTATTTTTTTAATTACTTTAGCTTTATATTTTTAAACCTTTATTAATAAAAGTATATAGTTATAAAATTAAATTAGCTATATTAATACTTAAAAGAATAGTTTTTAAACTTTTATATTTAATTTGAATAAAAGTTAGCTTTAATTAAAGGATTAAAATAAGTAAATATAGTAAAGCTTATTAAGCTTTATTTAATACTTAATAAATATATATATAACTATTATATTAGCTATAATATATTTTATATTAGCTATATTAATATAGTAATATATTACTAAAGTATTATTTTTAATATTAACTTTTATTAATTTAAAGAGAAGTTTTATATTATTTATTAAATAAAATTATTTTAAAATTAAAATAATAATATTAAAATAATAAATATTAATACTATAGGTTTTTAGTTTACTTTTATAAAGTTTAAAAGTAAAAGCTAATAAAGCTTTAACTTTAAAAAATTAATAGTTTAAGCTATATAAATTTTTATAATTAAAATATAATATTACTATAAAGTAAATTAATACCTTTAATATAGCTTAGCTTTTTATATAGTAGCTAAATACTCCCTTTTTTAAGTAAAGTATTTATAAAAGAAATTTAAAGTTTACTTTACTATAATAATAAAGAAAAACTTTATTAAAGCTTTAAATATATTAAGTTTAAAAAATAACTTCGCTTTTAAGTAAGCTTTATTAAAGGAAATAAATATACTTAAAACTACTTTATATTTATTATAAATAGTAATACCTTAAGTTATTAAGAGATTAAATTAAATATAAAGATAGAACCCTTTTTTTTCCTTTTTTTATAATAATTTAGCTTTATATAAATAGCTTTACTTTAACTATATACTATAACTATAGTAATTAAAACTATTAATATACTACTTTTTAATATATAAATTACTTATTAAATATATTACTTTATTTAGTTTTAAATAAATATAAATAGCTAAATATTTTTAGTAATAATTTATATTATTTTAAGCTTAACTTAAAACTATATTTTAAGTACTTTAGAGCTTATTTAAAATAATATTAAACTTTATATAGCTTAAAACTAATTAGTAGTTTAAAGTAAAAATAGTTTAATAATTAAACCTTTTTTTATAAAATATATAAATAAACTTATTATTATTATTTTAAAATTAATTTATATAGCTATAATATAGTAGGCTATTAAAGCTTATAAAAATATATAATTTTTAGTTATAAACTTAAAGGAGATTAATTTTATTCTCTTTTTCTTTATAGTAATATTCTTTAAACTAAACTTAATATTAATTTTTTAATTAAAACTTTATAACTTTATAGAATTATTTTAAAAAAATAAAGCTAATACTCTTTTTTTATATTAAAAATATACAAATTATTATATATACCTTAAGCTAAGTTTAAATAGTATACCTTTAAAACTTTTATAGACCTTTTTATATAATATACTTTAAAATTAATTACTAAAAATTTATAAATAAGTTATTAACCTTATAAATAAAAGTTAAATATATACTTTATTTTTTATAGCTATAATATTAATACTTTTAGTTTAAAAAACTAAAGGTAGTTAATAGTTTTATATAAATTACTATATATTTAATAAAGTAATAAACTAAAATTATTACTTCTTTTTTTTAATAAAAGAAATACTTTATTTACTTTTTAAAGATTATTAATTTATAAAATTAAATATTTAAGCTACTTTTTACTACCTTTAAATTATAAAAGGCTATAAATATTTTATAGTATTTTAAATTTAATTTAAACTTTTTAAATAATTAATTTATTTATTTAACTTTATAAAGGCTTTAACTATATTTTAATAATATATCTATAAAGCTTTAAAAAATACCTTAAAAATATATATTATAGTGTACTTAAATAATATTTTAATTTATATTAATAGCTTTTAAAAAAATTATATGTAATATATATAAAAGGGTTTTTATTATTTTTAAAAGGTAAGCCTTAACTTTAATATTATTAAGTATAGTTTTAAAGTTATTAAAATAAAATATCTAAGGTTTATTATTAAAGTAAAATAAATAATATACCTTAATTTAAAGAAAATTATAACTATTTAATAATAAAAGGCTTTAATATAAGTTAAAGAAATATAAAGCTTTTTAAAATTTATAAACTTTTATTAAACTTTTATTATTAATTTTTTAAACTTAATAAAGCCTTTTTTTTAATTTATATAAAAGGGTATATTATTTATTTAATTTAATAAATATAATATATTATTTTAAAAGCTTAAAAATATATTTAGTTTCTTTTTAATACTTACTTAATAAAACCTTAAAAAAGGTATAATAGTAAAGGTAAATATCTTTAAAAAGGCCTTTAAAGAATACCTTTTTTAATATAATAAAAAGAATATACTTTATTTAATAATATATTACTTAGCTTAGCTTTTTAAAGCTAAGTAAAACTATATTATTTATAATAAAGAGCTATTAAGTATTATCTTTTACTTTAAAGCTTAGTTTATAAAGCTTTAAAGTATTTTTTATTCCTTTATAGTCTTTATAAATTATAAAAACTTAAAATACTTTATAGCACTTTATATAATATTTAAATATTAAGTAAAATAAATAAACTTATTATTTTTTTTTAATTATAAGCTTTAATAGAAACTTAATACTTAAGCCTTTTAATTTAATATCTTTTTATATTATAAATAAAATAAATTAAAATCCCCTTTAAAACACTATTTCTTTATAGCTTTAATATATATTAATAACCTTTTAGTTTATATTAATATTAATATTAAGTAAAGTTTAGCTAAGGCTATAAAGGTATATTCCCTTTATATAAGCTTATTTTTAAATTTATTAATTTTTTTAAATACTTATTTATATAAATTATAAAATTAAATAATTACTATAAACTCTTTTTATTTAAGTAAGTAATATATAATTTAATAAAGAGAATAGTAATTCTTTAATATAATAAAAACTTAAATTTAAATTATAAATTATTAAATTAATATTTATAATACTTTATAGTTTTAAAGCTAGCTTTAAATACTTATTTATAAATTATTTATTATATTCTTTATTTAATATATATATAGTTTTTTATTATTTAGCTATTTAAGTAAAAATACTATATTTTAAGTATTTATTTAAAATTATTTTTATTTAAAACTATTATTATTATATTAATTATAAAAGTTATTAACTTTATTAAGGCCTTTTTAAGCTAATTTTAATACTAAACTATTATTAGTTTTAAATATTAATAGATTTTATAATAAACCTTTTAACTATAAATAAAATAGTATTATAATACTTAATAGTTATTATAAACTAATTATTTAAGT
>SRPY01000960.1:0-11366 GCA_018360145.1 Claviceps africana | reverse complement strand
TATAAACCTTATATTAATTTTATTAAGCTTTAAAATTCTTTAATAAAATTAATTATTAAAGTAAATATAAAGCTTTTATTTAAAAATTTAATAATAAAGTAAAATTAAAAATAATACTATATAATACTTAATAAAGCTACTTTAATAAATATAAATTAAGCTATACTTTAAATTTTATTATTTATTTTAAAATTATTATTATTATCTTTTTAATTATTTAATTAAAGTTTAATTAATTTATTATTATTATTTTTTAAATAAAATATTAAGCTAAAATAATAATTTATAAATAATACTTTATAAATATTTAAACTTAAATAATAAAGAAATAATTAATATAAAGAGTATAAAAAAAGTAAATTAACTTTAATATAATTATTAAATTTTTTTAATATAATAATCCCTTTATTTTAATTAATTATTAAAGAAAAATTAATACTTTTAATAAAATAAAAAAAAGTATTTTTTTATTAATAATAATATAACAATATTATTATAAATAATAAAAAAAAAAAAAAAAAGAGAAAAGCTAGCTTAAAGGCTTTAATAAATTAATTAAATTAATTAAGTTTAAGTAAATTAAATTATGAAATTAAAAAGTAAAACATAAAATAATATTTATAAAGTATTAATTAAAGTAATAAAAAATATTAAGCTTAATATTACTATATATATAACTACTATAAAACTTTTACTTTTTTTATAAAAAAAAAGATTTAGTAATATAATATTTATATATTTATACTTATCTTTAATATTTATATATTAATTATTTTAATTAAACTTTTTATAGTTAAAGTATAAAGTAATATTTATAAATATATTTATAATTAAATAAAATAAAAGAAAAAAAATTAAATTTTATAAAGAAAAAGCTTAATATTATGGAGAAAAAATTAATGGTTAATAAATAAATTTTAAAAAGAAGTAAATTTAATAAAAAGTATTAATTTTTATTACTTTTAATTTATTTAATAAAACTAAAAACTTAAAATTAAAAGAATAAACTATTTAATTAAAAGAAAAATAATTTATTTATTTAAATTAAGATTTACTTAATATTTTATTTTTTTTAGCCTTAAATTATATTAAATTATAGTTATAATAAAGTTAGCTACTATTTTAAAGAGGTATTATATTAAGCTAAATAGTTATAAAGAATATATAAAGGGATATATTTAGAAATTAAGCTATTATAGCTATAAAGAGAGAAAAGAACTTTAATATAATAAAGATTAATTAATTAAAACGTATGAAAAAGTCCTTTATTTTTAAATAGCTTTTTAAATAAATATAGCTACTATTATAAATTATTATATATACCTTACTTAATTTAATTAACTTAAGCTTAATTATTACTATAGTATTTTTTTAAAAGCACTTTATTATTAAAGCTAATTTATTATATTTTCTTTACTTTTTTTAATATTTTTAAGTTTAAACTATTTAATTAATTTAATAACTTTTTAATAAAACTAACCTTAAATATTCTAACTATATAGTTATAGTTGTAGCATTTTTATAATACCTTTAATTTGCTAAGGCACACAGCTTGCTTATGTGTATTCTTCTTTCCTAGGCTAACACAATATATATTAAAGAGTTATATTATAGTAATATTACTTAAATAGTAAATTAAAATTACTATTAATATTAAAATAACTTTAAATTAAAGTATTTATAAACTTTATTATAAGTTTATTTAAGGTTTATAATAATAGTAAATAAATAAATATAATATTAATAATTATAAATTAATATATTAAGTATATAGTATTTTTATTAATTATTATTATAATTAATATAGTAAAATTAGCTAAAGTATATTATAAAGAAATAAAGCTTTAATTTAATACTATAAAGAGAGTAATATCTAATAAAGAATTAATATTTACTAATACTTTTTAAAGTAATCTTTATTACTTTTTAAAAATAAAGAGAAAGCTATTTATAGTATTTTACCTTTAAATTAATAAATAAATTAAATAAATTAATTAAGTCTTTTAGTATTATTAATAATACTTTATAAAGAAATATTAATTAATAAAGCCTATACTTCTATTCAAAATATAGTTTATTTATAATAATATAGTTAACTGTATAACTAAATATATATTAAATTATACACTCTTTAGCTATTATTTAGAATTTTACTTTACTATTAAAGATAATAGCTTTAAAAAAAGTATTAAAAGTAAAAATAAAAGTATAAAAGCTATATAAAATTTAAAAAGGTTTAATAAAAGTATAAAGAAAAGTAATAAAGGTATAAATAAAATATTATAATAAAGATTATAAAAAAAGAACCTTTAATAAAGAAAAAATAGTTTTATTATTTATAAACAATATTAAAATAAAATATATAAAGAAAAAGCTCAACTTTAAGTATTTAAAACTATTTTAAGATTTAAATACTATAAAAAGATAAGTATATTAATTAAAACTATTTAAAAAATATAAGTAACTTTAAAATATATTTTATATTAGCCTTTTAAAATTATAAAAAAGGTAGTATAATTATAAAAAGATATTAATAACTTTAAAATTAAAAGAAACTAATAAAGAGTATAAAATAAAAGAAATTTATAATAAAAAGACTATATAAAGAGATATTTATTACTTTATAAAATAAAAAGAATAGCTTAATATATATAATAAATAAATAGTAAAAGAAAATATTAATATACCTATATTTATTATAATATATTATAAAAAAGCTAAAATAAAACTAAAGGTATAGCTATAAAATAGCGAAAGCTTATTAAAATATTAGGACTTCTATATCTATTAAATATATATATATATATAATAATATATAGCTAAACTACTATTTAAAGAAAGGGAAAAGGAATAAAGAAAGTCATTATTATATTTTAAAAGGTATAATTAATATTTATTATTTCCTTTAGTAATTAAATTATACCTTAATTATTTACTTTAAGTGCCTTTTTAATATAAAACAAACCTAATAAATTATTACTATTTATATAATATATTTAACCTCTTTAAAGTAAAGATAAAGTAGTAAGTAATACTTTTATTTTAAAAATTTAATATTATAATTTAATTAAAAAAGTTAGTAATATTGTAATAAGGGCTTAGTAAAGGGGCTTAGAATTAAAGGATTTAATTTAGAGCTAATAATTAACTTTAACTCTTTAAAGTGTATTAAGGGTTAAGTTTCCTCCTTTATAAGCTAAAGGTTTAAAAGATCTTATATATATATATTATATATATAAATACCTAAAGACTAAAGGTCCCCTTGATATAAAGGTGCTTAGTATATTTAGCTAAAGTTTAAGTATAACTCCTTTATATATATAATACTATTCCTCTTCTTTAAAGAAGCTTAACTTAAGTAATTATACTATATTATTTACTTTAATATTATAAGGTTTTATTAAGTTATTAATAGTAAATTACCTTAAGAGTTATTTAGCTTCTTTACTAATAAAGTTCTTATATAACTCTTAAGTTTAATGCTTTTATATTAAGACGGGCTAAAGAAGAGAGAACAACACACATAAGGAGGCTGTGTGCCTTAACAAATTAAAGGTATTGTAAAAGTGCTATAACCACAACTATACTGTTAAAATAATTAAGGTTAGTTTTATTAATAAGTTATTAAATTAATTAAATAGTTTAAAGTTAAAGGTTTTAAGAAAAATAAAGGTATTATAATAAATTAACCTTAGTGTATATACACTAAGAGGGGATACTACAGTAGCGGCTAGGCTTAAGTTAATTAATTACTTAAATTAAGTATATATAAAAAACTTATAATAATAGCTATACTTTCTTTAAGCTATTTAAGAAAAGAAAACCTCTTTATATCTTTTAATTAATTAATCTCTATTATATTAAAAGCTCTTTTCCTTTTCCTTCTTTTATAGTTATATTAAGTTAATTTTTAACTATATTTTATTATATATTTTTATTAACCCTTTAGCTTAATATAACACCTCCTTAAAATAGTAATTAGCTTTACTATAGCTATAATTTAATATAACTAAAGGCTAAAGAAAATAAAATATTAAGTAAATTTTAATTTAAATAAATAAATTAATCTTTACTTAATTAAATAGTTTATTTCTTTAATTTTAAGCCTTTAATTCTATTAAATAGTTTAAATATAGTAAATATTAATAGCTTTTATTAAGCCTTTTTCTTTTAAAGAGTTATTTATTAGCTATTAATCTTTTCTTTATAGTATTAAGCTTTTTTTTTATAAAATTTAACCTTCTTTTTATTTTACTTTATTTAATTATAAATATATTTATAAATATTACTTTATACTGTAATTATAGAAAGTTTAATTAAAATAATTAATGTATAAATATTAAAAGTAAGTATAAATATAAAAATATTATATTAATAAACTCCTTTTGTTTATAAAAAAGGTAGAAAACTAATAATAGTTATATATATTACTATATTTAACTTAGCACTTTTAATAGCTTTAATTAATATATTATATATATTATTTTATATTTTACCTTTTAAGTCTATAATTTAATTTACCTAAATATAATTAATTTAATTAGCTTATTAAAGCCTTTAAATTAACTTTTCTCTCTTTTTATTTTCTTTATTATTTATAGTAGTATTTTTTTATTATTATTAATAAAAGAATACTTCTTTTTATTTTATTAAAAGTATTAATTTTACTTTAATAATTAATTAAAATAAAAGGACTATTATATTAAAAAGATTTAATAGCTATATTAAAGTTAATTTACTTCTTTTATTTTTTTTATATAAGTTATTTTTCTACTATTTAAATATAAATATTTATAAAGTATTACTTATAAATTATTATTTTAGCTTAATACTTTATTTATAAAATAATAATAATAAATAAATTAAACTTTAATTAAATAATTAAAAAAGTAGTAATAATAATTTTAAAGTAAATAATAAAACTTAAAATATAGCTTAACTTATATTTATTAAAGTAGCTTTATAAAGTATTATATAGTATTATTTTTAAATTTACTTTATTATTAAATTTTTAAGTAAAGGTTTTATATTTACTTTAATAATTAGTTTTATTAAGGAATTTTAAAGCTTAATAAAATTAATATAAGGTTTATATAAGTAATATTTAATAACTCTTTTACTATTACTTAAATATATATTTTATAATTATAAAGCTATAAATAAAGATACTTCTTTATTTATAATTAAAGTTAAAAGCTTAAAGATTAAGGTTTTCCTTTATTAAACTTTTTAAATAAAGTTAATATTAAAAAATAGCTAAGTTTTATTAAAAAAAGTATAAAGGTTTATATATATAAGCTTATTAGCTATTATATTTAAAAGAACTTAAAAGGTTTACTTAAGCTTAATAATATATATTAAATTATTTATATTAAAGATATTATTTATAAAAACCTATTATTAAAGTAAAAGTTTAAATTTAATTAATTAATTAAGCTTAAAAAGAGCTTTTAAAGCTTACTTTATTTTAAGCTTTAGTATTTATAAATTATTATTAATTATTAATATTATATATTTAATAAATCCTTTTAATATATAAATAAAGAAGAAAAGATATATATATTTATATTTAAAAGTGCTTTTTTAAATAAAGTTAAGTACTATAATTACTTTAAAGTAATATAAATAATTAAAAAGTTATAAAATTTACTTTTACTTTTATATAAACTTTAAAAACCTCTCTTTATACTTTACTTTATAAAAGTTAAAATAGTAAAGGCTTTTATAATATTAATTAAAAATAAAAGCTATTTAATAGTTTATAAAGTAAATAAAACCTACTATGAAGTACTATTTATATTATTTTCTATATAAATCTTTTATATTTAGTCTTTTATTATAATAAATATTAATTTATTTATTTTTCTATAGTTTATAGTAAATTATAAAATAGTATTTTTTAAAGCTATTAATTAAAATATTATTATCTTTAATTAATATTTTATAATTAAAATAAGTAATATAATCTTTAAAATCTTACTTAATAATTTTTATTATAATAAAAAGTATAAATTAATTAAGCTATTTATTTTATAAATTTATAAATAAAGCTTTTAAAAGCCTATAAATATTAATTATATAAATTTATTAATAGCTTTCTTTTTATTATTTTTTTAAAAATAAAACTTTTTTATAATTAATAGTATTAAAGTTTTAAAAATTATATTCTTTAATATAAATAAGCTATTTAGTTTTTAATTAAAAGACTATAAATTAAACTTAAAGTATTTAATTAAAATCTTTATTAATAAAAAACACTTTATTTATAATAAAGAAGCGCTTATTTTACTTATATACTTAATAAATAGCTATAAAAATAAGTAAATAATTAAAAGTAAAAGAATTTATTACTTTTTTTTAAGTTATAAAATATTTTTAAGAATTTTAAATTTTTATAAACTATATTCTTTTATTTTAAATTAAAAGGTTTAAATATTAAATATTTAAAAAAAATTTAAAAAAAGGGTAATTTCTTTTTTAATTATATTAATAATATAAAGAAATAATAATTTAAATAAATATAAGCTTAAGGAAATATAAAAGCCTATAAAAGATAAGTTAAAATAAGGTATTTTTTTAATAAAAGATAAAAGCTTTAAATATAATAAATAGTAAAAAACATTAAAAAAAAGAGATATAAAAGAAAAAAAAAAGAGAATTTAATTAAATAAAGTAAAGGGGGGGTCTTTTTTCTTTATATTAGCTTTTATTTATTATTTATAAATTAACACTATTAAGTAACTATTAAAAGAAAAATAAACTTCTTTAAGAAATTAATTAATAGCTTTATTTATTAAAGTAATTACTAATTAATAGTAGCTATTATTATTTATTTTAATAAAATAAATAAATTATAGTTTAGCTTTTTTTAATTTTTATATTAATAGTTTTTCTCTTTATATATATACTTCTTTTTTTCTTTTATTTTTTAATACTTTCTCTTTTATTTAATTATTTAATTAATTAGGTTTTTATAATTATAAATGTTAATAATTAGCCTTTATTTAATCTTTTAAATATTATTAATATTATTATTAAAAGGCTTTATAAGTAGTCTTTATCATTAATTAATACTTTAAAATAATTAAGTAAAAAAAATATAATAAAGGTAAATATAAGTATTTATATAGTAAGTAACTATTTAATTAAATAATATAAATTAAAGCTAATAAATTTAAGTTTTATTATCTTTTTTAAATTACTATACTTTTAAGTATTAATATTAAAAAAGATAGTATTTCTTTATATTTTATAATTATATTAAAAAAAAAGAAAATTAAAAATTACTTTAAGTATTTAGCTATATATTTATTAGCTATTAATTTTTAAGCTAAGCTTTTTAAATTATATCTTTAAAAGTATTTAATTATTTACTAAGTAGTTTTTAAAAGTATTAAAGTTATTACTTTAATTTTTATTAAAATAGCTTATTTTAAAGGCTTCGTTTTTATAATTATAGTTAAGTATTTTAAATAGTAGCTTACGTTTTTTATATATTTATTTAAAAAGAATAATAATCTTTATTACTTTTTTTATATAAATACTTATATTTATATTATTATAGCTTTTAATAAATATATAAACACTTCTTTTTGTAGCTATATTTCTTTTATAAAAGTAAGAAATAAAGTATATAATAACTATATTTAAAAAGTTAATAATATTTATAATTAAACTACTTATTTAAAGTATTAAAGAAATTATAATAATTTTTATCTTTTAATACCTTTTTTAAAAAAGAAATATATTTTTAAAAATATTAAAAAAATTTTAATTAAAGTTATATTTAAATATAAAACTTTTATTATTAAAAATACTTTTATTATTATTATTAATATACTTTCTCTTGATTTTATATTAAGTTTATAAAATATAAATAAAAAAAAGGGAAAGATAAAATAATAAAAAAGCTATTTAAAGTATTCAATTAAAAAAAAAAGAAATTAAAAAATTAAAGAATTAAAGGAAATTAATAGTAAAATAAAAAAGTTAAACTTAATTTAAAAGTTTTAATAAATTAATTAAATAATTAATAAAGGTAATAAATAGTAAATAAATAAATAATAAATTTAAATAAATAAAATATATAAATAAATAAAGTAATAGTTAATAAATTAAATAATTAAAAAAAGCTTTTAAGCTTCCTTTTTTTTTAAAAAATAAAGTAAAGGTAAAGGTAAAAGGTTTATTATTAAAAAATAATAATAAAAAGAAGTAAATCAAAATAAATAATAAATAAAAATTATACTTTTGCGATTTCGCCTGCACCGCAATAACGCTATAGAATCGACTTAAATTAACTTAAAAAGTAAATAAAAAGTTTTACTATATTTATTTACCCCCCTTTATAATAGTGTATTAAGCTTAAAGCGTAGGCGTAGTAAGTAATATAATAATAATAAATATTAATATAGAAAACTGTAGTATTTTATAAAATTATTATAATTCCTTTACTTACTATAGTAAGTTTATAGTAAAAACCTAAGTTAACACTATAGCTAATATAGCTTAGAACTAAATACTAGTTTATTTATAATAGAAATATAATAAAATTACTAAGCTTATACTAACCTTTTCGCTAAAAGGAGTTTAAAAGGTTATTTTATATATTATTAATATAGAAATAATATAGGTCTATTATAGGCAACCTACTAACCTTTAAGAATTAGTTATAATTATTAACCTTAAAATAATAGTTAAAAGGGTAATTAAAAAGGCTATTTAGCTTAAAACTATATTAACTATAATATAGGCTAGAATTATAGCTAGTAGTGCTACTTTTATAACTAATAGGCTTATTTACTTAGCTACCTTTATAGTAATACTGCTTTATATTTATAAAAAGACTATTATTAAGGGTAACTTAATTAGTAAAGTAATTAAATAGTATAGCTTAAAAGATATTATTTATATTATTAATAAAGCTATAAATAAAGATACTATAGTATTTATAAAGTGTCTTTATAGTAGTAATATAGTAGTTACCTTTAAGAATATAGCTTAACTCTATACTAAAGATATAAAATAAGTTTAAACTGCCTTTAGCTTAAATATAACGCTAAACTAATAAGTATTTAATATTATTATTAAAGGATTCCTTATTTATTATATATATTAAGTTATTAAAGAAGATATCCTTTATTACTTTACCTTTATTAATAGTAATAGCATTACTAAAGTTATAGTTTAAAAACTCTATAGTATTATAATATAAGCCCCCTTTATCTTTAAAATTAAAGATATTAATATAGCTAATAAATTATACTATAAAGAAGTTATTTATAAAGCTAAAATATTTAAAGCTAAACTATATAATAAAGCTCTCTACTTATATTAATACTATTAATACTTTAAATTTAACTATATTACTATATATTATATTATAACTTTATATTATAGCTATTACATTACTATTAAGTATACTTTTAAAACTAACTACTTAGCTATTATAAATATAAAGTAAAAGCAATATATTAATTATATAAGCACTTACTTTATTTAATTAAAACATTACTTAATTATTAATAACTATTAAATAAAAGCCTATACTATATATTTAAACTAGCTTAATAGCTTTACTGCTTTATTTATATTAATCCTTATAAATATAAATAGCTAAATTAAAGTTTAAATTTATAGCTAATATAAATAAGCTAATAATACCCTTTTTAATAAAGCTTTACTTTAAAAATATAGTAAACGCCTTTAAAGTAGCTATAATTAATACTTAAGCTTTAATATAATATTTATATCCCCTTTATTAAGGCTTTAAGGCGCTATTAAAGCCTTTTTTAGCTATTACTTTAATATTAAATTAGCCCTTTTATTATAAAAAATCCCCTTACCCTTTAATTAAATATAATATTATAAGTAATATATTAAAATATATAAAAGAAAATATAACTTATTTATTTAGCTTTTAGACTTTAATTTAAAACTAATATAGTAGTAATTTAAGAACTATATAATATTAATAAAGACCCTTTAAATCTAAGCTTAGGTTTTTATTAACTTATAGTTTAAAGTAAAAAAATAGTTATTTATATTTATTATTAATATAGCCTTAATTTATAAATAATATAGTTTAGTATTAATTAATATATTATAACCCTTTATAATATTAATATTTACTTTATTTACTCTTTTACTTATTATTATAATTAAATAACTCCTCTTTATAACTTTTTTATAAAACTACTATAATATTACTATATCTTTATTAATAACTTTAATTAATACTACCCCCTTTAAAATTAATATAATTATATATTACTTAATAATAATAAACTTTTAATAATTATAGCTTAATAGTAATTTAAATTTATTATACTTTAAAATAAAATAATATAATAAATATAAAGTAAAAGAGATAGTATTATTAATTATATTTAGTTTTTTATTAACCTTTAAACTTAATTTTTAAAAGAATTAAACCTTATTAAATTTAACTATATTTTATAATTTATTTATATTACCTTTTATAATTATAGTTTTATAATTATTACTATTAAATAACCTTTATACTACTTTAAATAGCTTTAAATAAATAAAACACTTACTATTATAAAAATAATACACTACTTTTATCTCTCTTTTATATTAGCTATCTTTAATACCCTTTATTAAATTAACTCCTTTACTATATAGTTTATAATTAAATTTACTACTATTACTACTTTTTTTATATTAAGGAGCCTTTAAAGTACCTTTAAAATATAACTATAATAAACCTTTAAGGTTTAAAAAGCTATTTATAATATAAAATATATTTAAAGACTTTAGTAATATTACTATATTAAAGTAAGTTAATAAGCTACTATTAATATAGCTTTAAATTAAGAATAAGTTATTTATAAAAAATAATATAGCTTTTAATATTATATAATAGTAAATATAATAGCTAAGAAAAGTAACCTTTAAAAACTAAAATAATAGGCTTAACTTTATAGTAGCTTACTACTTAAAATTATTTAAATTTTAGCTTTTTATTATAGTAGTAATAATATATCTTTAGCTACTTTTTATTATAATAAAGTAAAGGTATTCTTTAATAAATTCTTTCTTACTTTAACTATTTATATAAATAATATATTAATTAACTTTAGCCTTTAATTTAACTTTATTATATTTTTAAAGAAAGACTACTTCATAGCTTTAAAGATATATAATATAATTAAAGGATTAACTAATTAAAAAGCCTTTAAACTTAATAAGCTTTTAGTAGAGTTCCTTAAAGCCTATAGTAAACTATTTATTAGCGTTTTTTTAATTTATTTAATATATATTACTATATTAAGTACTACTTAGCTTTATTTTAAAAGGCTAAAGTTATAGTTCTTTATAAGTTAAGAAAGTTATTTAAAGAA
>SRPY01000096.1:0-65139 GCA_018360145.1 Claviceps africana | reverse complement strand
AAAAAAGCCCCCATCCATGCGTCCACGATTTGTCCGATTCGCCTGCAGGGGCACCCGGCCATGACAAATACCCCGCCCGCCGAGACCTTGGGACTGGCTGGCCCGACAAGTGTCCCCGACGAAAGCGCAGGCGAGCTGCCCCGCGTCCCTTGCAGCCGTCCAGCACGGACGAGCAGAGACGCCACTGCCACTCCCTTGTTCCGCTTTCCCTCCGCCACATCCGTGGCCGCTTCGCCCATGACATGACGTCACGGCGTGCTCCGTGTCATTCGCCGCGACGCCCTCGCGGGCGAGACTTTTGCGGACTTTTGCAGACTTTTGCGGAACACAGTCACGTCCGCACGTACCGGGGTTGGCCGTCTTGGAATAATCAAACATGGCACGGTACGGCAGTGTGGCGACTTGGAAAAATAAAACACGATACACTCCCTTTTACATCATGAGCCGTACTAGACTCCCAAGCCAGAAGATGCACCTCGACCCCAAAAAGTCGTCTCAAGGCTATGGCGTGTACAATAACCGTGTTGCACACTGTCGTGCCCCATCCGACGTACCTGAAAAGTGGGACAATGGGACAACCGTTTTTTTTATATAGCAAAAATGGTGCATACGTGGTAAATTAGATACTAAGCATACATACATATGTGAGACCGTCTACAGCCGTCTGTCTATACGACTCGCATCCACAGCCAGCGACCTCGGCGGCCTGTGCAGGACAATGCTTAATCCAAAACCCGCCCGGCCACCGCCGACGCGCTCTTGTCAACTGTCTTGGTCTTCTTGAGATTCTTTCCCAGCTGAATCTCGCTCAAGAATCCCGTCGGCCGCCCGCCAACAGGAGCCGGGCCAGCTGGTCCGTCGCCCCCTGGCGGAGGAGGTGGTGGTGGAGGAGGGGGAGGACCAGGAGGAGCGCCTCCAGCCCCAGGCATCGGCGGCGGCGGAGGAGCTGCTCCCGTAGGGGGCATGGGCGGCGGCGGAGGAGGAGGCGGTGCTGGTGTCGCCGCGGGAGCATCAGGCGCAGGCGCAGGCGGCGCTGCAATGACAGCATCGTTGGTTGGCGCGGGGCTCGCCGGCGTCGAGTCTCTTCCAGCAGCAGACAGTGGTCGGGGAGGAGCCATTGTGCCAAACAGGATCGAAGCCAAATGCGCCGCACTACCACCGCCAGGGCGTTCATCATCCGAGTCCTCGTCCTCGTCCTTGTCAGAGCCCCAATCGTCAGAGTCTGCTCGCTTTCTCGAGACCGGTCCCGGCTGAGGAGCGGCGGCGGCCTGGGACATTCTGTGGAACGGGTTTGTGGACGAATCGGATCGTGGAGCTGCAGGGGGAGCTGCAAGGGGAGCCGCAGCCGCAGCCGCAGCCGCAGCAGCAGGGGCAGGGGCGGGAGACACAGACTCCGGAGATTGACCTGTAGATGCTGCATGTGCGCCAGCTTGCTGTCCAACAGGCTGAAACCTCATCTTGTGGTAGGGATTCTTGCTTTCAGCGTCTGCAGGAGGTGGAGGAGGAGACGTGATGACTGTGGGAACCGGAGGCGGCGAGTCCGGCCTCCTCTCCATTTCTGGATTCACAATCTGGCTTCCGCTGGGCGTGGAGTTCTGGGGAGTGATTTGCTCGGACCCTTCTTCGTCAGACGAACTGTCCTCATCCAGAGCCTCCAATTGACGTTGAAGTTCAAGTTCGCGTCGTTTAGCCTCTTCAATTTCCGCGCGTCGCGCCGCCATCTTGGCTTCCTTTTCCTTGGCTTCGGCCATGGCTGCCTTCTTGCGCTTCTTCTCTTCTTCCTTGCGCAGCTTGCCCTGCCTGACTTGCTCTTCGAGAGCCCTTAGGCGGGCTGCTGCCTGTTCTTGTTCCTTGGCAAACTCATCCTGCTCTGCTTTCATAGTTTCCCTGTGATGGCGATTTAGTCCATGAGAAAAAAAAATAAGAGAGAGATTGAATGTATTGTAAATCCGAAAAAAAAGGGGACAAAATGCGTGACGCAACTTACTCCATCTGCCGAGTCTCTTGTTGTTGCTCTTCGCTTTCTCGCGTGAGCCTCGCCTCCTCAGCAGCCTTGGCGGCATGTTCTTCCTCCGCTCTCTTGACTGCCTCATGCTCGGATGTGTCCGTCTTGGCGCCTTTTCTTGTCGGGGGAGGCGGCGGTGCCCTAGTAGTCCCAGTATTGGATGCCTCTGGGCCTGAGACTGTCGCGGCGGCAGCAGGCGGCGGCGCGCCTTGCTCATCAGCCAGACGCGCCTTTCTCTCGGCTTCTCTTCGAGCATCTTCCTCTTCGGCTTGCTTTAGCCTGCTGGCTCGCTCCGCCTTTTCTCGCTCAGCTCGCTGGGATGCCGTCTCGCCGCTCTTTGTAGGGGCCTTGATGCCGAGGGCCGCCAGACGCTCAGCCATGCGTTGCTCAGCCTGCTGCTTGATATATGCAGCTCGCTCCTCTGGCGTCTTGTAGGAAGAGTAGGAGGCCCCCGAAGCTGGTGGTGTGGCCGTCCGGGGTGCGGCGGTAGACTGCTCATGGCGCGGGCTGGCAGCCCTTTCAGGTCCAGTAGACTGCTCAACGTTTGACGGAGGCATGGCAGCTCGCTTATCTTGAGAACGCACGCGAGCAGCACGGCTTTCACGCTGCAACTCAAAAATAAAGTCTCGAACCTCATCTTCAACTCCTAGACCGTCTTCCCAACGTCGCTTCTCGTGTTCGCTTGAGTTATCCTGGCCACCCTCCTGGAGACTGTCCTCGATGCCACGGGCGAAATCGCGAACACTCTCTTCTACGTCGCGCACCATGCTCTCGTTACCTTCCTTCTCAGACTTGACCTTGATTGCTTCTTCTTCGAATCTCTTGGGGGCGTCTGCGTCCTCTGTGCTCACGTCAATCTTCTTCCCTGTCAGAGCAGCGGTCCGCTGCTGCATCATGGCCTTGGCCCTGGCCTTCAGTCGATCACTCTCCGTGACGGCACCACCAGGACCCGTTCCGACGATCTGTGGGCCACTGCCCGGGTGTGCCTTGGCATCCCTGAGACGGAATAATTCCAGGCGTGCTTCCATGATCGCCTTTTCAGTCCTGCGGACTTGGGAAGCTAACTCGGGGACCTTGTCGGTGAGATTTTGCAGTTGACGTTTTAGGGCCCGCCGCTCGGCGTCCGAGTCCCCAGTGACTAGCGCAGCGTCAGGATGGCCGTCAATTTCACTTTGAATGCGACGGATGCGACGATACAGCTCTTCTGACTCCTTGCGATCTCTTCGATCCAAAACGTCGTCTTCTTCGCTGTTTTTCTCATCCGCAAAATCCATGGCGTCCAAAAGAATCTGCTTCTCCTTGACCTTTTTCCTGAGCTGGTCAAGAGTAAAGTCCTCGTTGGAGCCAACCGATGCCGGAGACTCGGAACGCGGAGGGGAGGAATTCCCCAGTCTTCGACGAGCGCTAGACCGATACCCAAAGTCTTCGTCGTCATTTCGGAAGACGGTGGCGTCCTTGCGGCGGCCTTGCGCTCCCACGCCAGTGTCTCGGAAAGATCGGTTCTTCATGTAACTGACGCCGGTTTTCTGAGGCAGTAGAGCGGCACCAGAGTTCTTCCGAATGTCTGACTCCTGATGCAACAAGGACTTCAGCGTGCCGATTGATTGACTGAAATTGCGAGTCGAAGGCGGAATGAGCTCGGGAGGCAGCGTGTTGGGCAATGGGTAGCCGTTGAGTTTTCGGTAGATCAAGTGCATGGCGACAGCGAATTCATCCAGATCCAGGCGACCTTTGTTTCCATGATCAGACAGAGTCCAAATTCGCTCCAAATCGGGCTTTTCCAGGCCACTTTGGCCAAAAATCTCAATGGCCTGGTCACCGCCGATGTATCCTTTACCGAGACCGTCCCATGCGCGAAAAAGCGAGTCATATCGGGTTTTTTCCTCCTTGGTAATTGCCCATGGGATGACGGCATTCCCCTGAAGTCCATGCGTTGTGAACGAGCCCGCCTCACGACCCTGCTGAGGCATCATTCGGGCCTGTAGTGCATCAATGTTTGGCAATCCCGAGGCCGGCGCATTGACCAGACCCCACTGCCCGGGTCGTCCGGTCGGTTGAGCATTCAATGGTGCCGCCATAGTGCCATCATTGGGTCTCTGAGAAAAACCAGTCGGCATGGGAGGCATGGGAGGCATGGGAGGTCGTGGTCCCTGATATCCAGTCGGCTGAGGATTTTGGATGCCACTGAACCCAGTCTGCTGGGCTTGAAACCCCTGAGGCTGCCCGCCAAAGTTGGCTTGTTGACCTGGAAATCCAGTCATTTGAGATTGAAGGAGCTGAGCATTGGATGGCAGCGGCTGTTGAATGGCATTACCAGGTGTCAAACTGTCATTGCGGAAGCTCGAAGTGCTTTTGGGCGCGGCGGAGGCGGAAGACTCGTCAACGACGCTGAAACTAATGATGTCAACCATGCTGGATACCTCGTTCTTAATGTTCTCTGGTAGAACCGCAGGAAGAGACTTTCCCGTCATCTTCAGATTGCACAGATACATGGCGAGTGCAAATTCAGGAAAGTACAACTGGCCGGCCCGGGTGGTATCTGCCAACATCCTTTGCAAAAGTTGAGTCAATATCGCCGTTATTGAGATGATGCCAGGATGACCCGTCAGGCCAGAAGAAAACATACCAGATATGGGAGAGTGTTTCTCCATCTAGACGCGAGCGCAGCAAAAGATCCCTAGCCCTGTCACCAGACATGGTAGTCGAGCTTTCGCCAACGGCCGACTTGAAAAGGGTCTCGAATTTGGATTGGTCCTGGGCCGTGATAAACGAGAGCCTGATGTTGGGTATTTTGTTCGTCTTCTCGGCTCGTCGTCCTTGCGGGTTCGGGGTTCCTGCAGTATGAAATGAGGCGGCCATTTCTGTGAAGCCTGTCGGTTGAGGCTTCAGAGAAGGTGGAGGAGGTAGAGGATTCGACGATGACGCGGGAGACGCCGAAGGGAAGCCGGTCGGCTGAGAAATCTGGAATGCTGGCTGCGACAGAGGCGGCGGCTGGTGCTGCTGCTGGTGCTGCTGGTGCTGCTGGTGCTGCTGGTGCTGGTACTGCTGCTGGTATTGAGAGGGTATCGAGGGCATGGGAGGCATGGCCCCCGTCTGATAGCTCTGTTGCGGCTGGGCGCCAGGGAATCCCGTATACTGCTGCTGCAGCGGCTGGGGAGGCAGAGGCGGCTGCGGCAGACCGGTTGGTTGAGGTTGCATGGGAAACCCGGTATATTGCTGTTGCAGCGGCTGCTGGACGTAGCCAGTAGGCTGAGGCGCAAAGGGACTGAGCTGCTGCTGTTGCGGGTGTTGCGGTTGCTGCTGCTGGCCGTCCCCTGGATTCAGGGACCCAAATGCAGGAGCGGCGCCATAGTGCTGATGTTGAGTCCCCGGACGCTGGCTGTTGCCGCCCAGGAAGGCATTCGAGCTGGAGTACATGATGCAATCACGGCATTCGGGCTTGCATCGACAAGGCTTGTTTGTGTCTTGTGCCCGGGTGCGACGGTAGCAATGAGCCGGCTCGCGATGTGGTTTTCAGCGTCGAGGCGGGCGGGGCGAGGGGAGTTCCGCAACGGCAGTGGGAGGGATGGCCAAGTTAAGTAGATTGCCGCACGGCAAGCGAGGCACGAGGCACGAGGCACGAAGCAGACCGGGATGATGGAGGATGCCAAGAATGCGGCTGGAAACGACGCGCCGAGGCGATGCACCAGCGTCGAGGCGATAAGGGGTGATGCGGATGCGGATGCGGATGCGGTTGCGGATATGAGGAAGGAGGTGATGGATGGTCGGTCGTGAACAATGTCTGGTACCCGAGGACGTCGGGCTCGGCTTGGCTGGCTGGCTGGCTGGCTGGGTCTGTTCTCGATCCAGAAAGGCCCGGCTGGTCCAGCTGCTCCAGCTGCTCCCAGGATCCATCCATGATTGATGACGACTGGAAAAGCCCCAGCCAGTGCCGGCAGGCTGCCAGCGAATCAGCCAACCAGATGCCTCGGACCCAGACTGGCCAGACTGGCCCAATTTCCCACATGGATCAAAATGATGATTGCACTCGGAGCTGCCAGTCCCCCCCCTCCTCTCAGCTCAACACGTCCAGATACAACACCAGATGCATCGCGGACTCAGACCAGCCGTCGTCAACGGCCAGTCTTGTTGGCTCACTCCCACTGCGGATGCTCCGGAGACGCGAACGCCCCTCCGATCCGTCGATCCGTCATACACCTACGTCAATCACGCGCGCCAAACATCTCATATCCACGCCTCAGCTGTATATTCCAAACCACCTGCCTCGTCTTCTTTCGCTTTGCTCCATGCTTTATGCAACCAATACATCTGCCATTATCTGAATCCCATGTGAACTAAACCAATTCATCTTTGCGAGGGGTATTGAGCAAATAGCAATGATTCCCACCATCCAAATCAACGCCTCACAACACATTCACAACAAACAAAAAAAAATCATCCAATCGCTACCCAAACCACTTCAATCACGGTACTGTGTCCAATCCGTCGGAATAATGCTCGCATCAACCAGGTTTTTTTGGGGGGAGGGGTTTCCTTTTTCCCGCCCGCATGACCACTCTGTAGTTTCCTCTATATATGCTAAAACGCCTGCATCAGAGTATATGCAGATACTGTCACTCCGCATCTCGTGATTTTTGCCAGTTACCTGTCCGGTGACAATGTCATGTAATGAATGTCATGGGCCGTCTTCTTCATCGATGCGGCTGGTCGGATCTCCCGTGTATCTTCTGTATCTCTTCATTTGAAGCCCGTCATCAACTTCATAGTTGTCCGTGCATGTGTAGTTAAACTCGAGATGCTCTTCAAAGATTGGCGTCCCGACGCCAAAATCTTGCTCGATGGGAGTACCGACATCTGGGGGCGTACAAGGCAAGCCTCCAGACTCGTTGCTGGCATCGTCGGTAGTTGGACTCATGGCCGCCTCACTGGAAACAATTGACAGGGCCCGAAAAACCATATCCCTCGAGCCCCATGAGCTCTGGCGACTATGCCGCCGGGAAGGTGTATCCTGAAAAGAGGCTCGATGCGAATCTTGGGACTGACGAAGACCTTTTGCTCGCTGATTCTCGAGGCTGCGGAGCGGCAGTCCGCCGAACACCGTGGCGAAGTTTACGTCAGCAGGGTTGCTGAAGCGCCATTCTTGAGACGAGCCATCACTCTGCTCTGCGGCGCTCTCCTGATCGAGGAGGCTCTGGTTGCGCATCAGAAGTCGCGTCATGGCTTGACAAGCGCTTTCCCACTCATCCTTCAGTTGCTGAACCAGAGGCTTGCAGTCTCCGTTCATAGGTTTTCCTTGCCTCAATCGAGACATGATTGATGGCTTGCGCACAGGTGATGTTGGTACGCTCGCAGGTTTCACTGATTTGGAAATTGCCTTGTCGATTTCTTCCGCCGTAAGCGCAGAGAAGTATTGCAGGGTCAGGTTCTGCTCCAACGATGAGACCACATGTTTGAAATCCGACAGGTCAAAGTCATTGCCTTCGCAGTCGAGCGTGACAAGGGTTTTATTGTTGGAAATGGCTTCGGCCAAGTCCTCGGTATTGACATTGAGCATCTGACTTCGCACCCGGAGATGCTCAATGCTCTCGTTCGTTCGAAGACCGGAAAGTGCCTTCGAAAATTCTCGACCCAGCCTGCCTTCGTCCAATTTAGAATCGAACCCCGAAATGTCAAGGAAGCGAACAGCATGGTTATTCGCAAAGAAGTCTGCGATGGCTTGGCAGGCTGTGCTGCTAGCAGCGTCCGGTGTAGAGGTTCCTGCTAGACTGAGACACTCAATCGATTGATTGACTGTAAGAGCTCGAAGCAGTTTGATGAAGTTTGCTTCTCGCGCGAACTCTGTCATTTGCGCAAAGAGGCACCAGGGCCCGTATCCCTCTGCAATGGCCGCGCAGAGCTCATCGATACCTTCGTCCATGTGGCAACCGTTGAGATGGACCTCGATTGGCCTCGCCTGTCCCATAGCGTGGAACATCTGGCCAATCTGTGCGCCAGTGAGACCGCTGTTATTGAGACGCATAGTTTGGAGATACTGCGACTTGTCCGTCGCCAGATAATTTGACAGGACATGAACCGTAGCAGCATTCAGCTAGGTTGCTATGTTAGCACAACATCGAACCGCACCATCGTCAAAATAAACTGGAGAGGGGGAAACCAAAAGCTTAAAAAAAAGGGCGGGAGTTTGGGAAAGGAGATTTGCCCACCATCATGCCCGAGAGATCAAGTTCCTGCAGCTCCCAGTTGTATATTGTCATCTCGTTGAACAATGATTCCTCGGACAACATTCGAGTATTGCCCGCGATATTCAGCTTGGAAAGCCTCCTCATTTTGCCAAGCGTATTCTGGATAGTCTCGAACCGGACAACGCCGTGGTTATTAGACGTATCTATCCATTCCAGAGAGTTGGCTTGTCCTGCAAGGCCCATCCATAGTTTTGATAAACCAGCGTCGCCGAGTGAACAGCGTGACAATTCCAGCCGCCGCAAATGAATGTGATTGAACGCTAGTAGATTGGCTGATAATCGCGTCAGCAGGCATGAGCAACGCACAACGAGAACATGACTGACGTACCTAAATCGTCCAGATCGTGACACGATATGGGATTTCCAGATAGGAAGAGACTGTTGCAAACGCACAACTGGCGCCGAATTAGTTCCAGAAATGGCTGCAAGATTTCCGAGGTCGTCTTGCTCAAACTAGCCAAGTCGTGCTGAAATCGGCTGAGTCTGGTTTTGCTACTCTTGGCCCCGAGCCCTAAAACATTGGACATGTCGAGGCTGCGGATTGATTCGGAAGCAAATAACAGCGCATGAACTTCTTGCTCCAAGATGGTGGAATGGAGCAATATGTCATGATGGTCTTCTGAGATGGTAACCCCTAGAGCCCAGTCAGCACATGCAATTCCGCTTGTCACAGGTGCGAACAGTCAGCTTCTCTGGATGCTGGATGCATACCGTTCAAAGACTTATAGGCCAGAGAGTCTCCGTACTGCGCCCTGTCGTTCCTACCCGCAAGAGGTGTAAGATCTATACCACGGAACGAGATAGCCTTGAAGAAGCTGTTGTAGCGCAAGGCCCTAAATACCGCAAGCAGCTGCAAGGGAGTATAAGTTTTACCATGAGGGGGCAGTAATTGGAATGCCGGTTGAAAAGGAGGTCTCCAATCAATGGTCCAGTTCGGAGCTGGGACATGGAACGCGACGCAATAGGCTTGTAAGCTGCGCTTAAGTCCACCAAGATCATTGCCTGACGTAAGCTGCAATGGAGGAGGGAGCCCCTTGATATCGAATATGACTTGTTGGAAGTGCTGAGGCCACATTGGCTTGAGATTACGATCAGCCTTGGTCAATGTCGTAATGATGTGGCGATAGCGAGAACTAGCTAAATCAACCCTGGTCTCGCGACCAAATGGTGATCTGGAACAATTAGCAAGGCGCAATAATAGCTGCGACTTTCGCGACGCAACACCTACCGAAAGCACATCACAAACCGATGCTCGTGGGACGCCACGGATGCTCTAAATCGAGTCAGAGTCACGGTTCCGTAGGACACAGCTTTCACTCGCAAGTCTCCAGGTGCGGTGGCGTGGTCGGCTTTGAGGACTTCAAGGCAATGACACATACATGGCCCGATGACGAGAAAGAAGGACGATATGTCGGTGTTGTCAGGGGTTTCCTCTGCTCCGACGCCCTTCTGACCAAAGACGCGCCTCGCCACCGGGAATATACTGCTTTGATAGCCAGCGTCGGGCGAGCCCTCGGCCGATCGGACTATATGGTCGATTCGGCTTCTCAAGTTATCGGGAAGTAAGGAGTTTGTAGGAACTTGTCTCAGCTGCGCCCTGCATGCGCGATGGATTGCCGCCAGCCAGAGATCTCGCTCCTTGGGCAATGAGAAGTGAAAATGCGCCTTGGAATAGGCCAGCCTCGGCCACGGAGAGAACCACCATATCTCCATGCTTGATCGATTGCTGGCGCTATCATCATCGAAAGCCGCCACGATTGATCGTAGGGGTATCTCTAGTCGAACATCGTTGGACGAAGCCTTGCAAGGAGTTTGATAGCACTGAGCCGTATTATCGGCGTGAGGATCAGGCTGGTTCAGTTGCGGAAATGCAGCTCTCGCGGCATCTCCGCTGACAAACTTGACCAGAAGCTGATCCGCAAGGACCAAGTACTCGGACCTGGCTTTGAGAAGTGATATATCCGCCTTCAAAGGGCCACAATGCTGGATCTCCATTGCCGAGTACGGTTGCAGCTGATCAACCGGGCTCCCCGGGCCATCTGAAGCTGGTGAGTGTGTCGATACCCGTCTCTGAAGCCGATCCAGCATTGACGAGGACGATGATGATGTCGTCTTCTGAAGTCGTCGGGTCGAGCTGCTGCGGCTCGAACCGGCCGTTGTTGAGTCCATGGAAGAGCTGCTCAGAGAGCGCAACGCTCGAGTCAGGACTCGCGGCGCCTTGCTCTCAATCGGCGGAGTCGGAACATCGTGATGGACGGAGACCGAAGTACTCAAGGTGAGCGCCGAGGAAGACCTCTGCCTCCACCTTTCCAGGTTCATTCTTGACGGAAGATGAAGATTTGAGATGGGGAGGCCTGCCTTTGGTCGACGAAATAAAGCCGTCTCAGCATTGATCCTAGCAGATCATGGCCAAGACGATGTAATATCAAATCAATTCAATCGACGTAGATGGGTTCAGGGGAGGATGGCCTCAAAAGGCAGCAAGACTGCGGGAGCAGCAGAGTCGGGCGAAATGCTCAGCGGCGCCAAATTGGATGGATGACGTCGGTCGGACCGAATCTAGTATGAGAGCCTGTGTCGCGACTCCGTGTGGAGAGTGTATGTAGAGTGCTAGAGAGCATGCAGAGAGCAGTTCTAGATGGTGTCTCAGCCACACGCGGTGCCTTGGAATCCAGAGGCCAGACAGGCCGCCACGGTACGGATGCTGGACGTAATGAGTAGTCGCTCCCGCATCCGTCACTGAGGGAACAAATCCAGGAACGGGCGCTACGTCACTCAGCGACGGCGGGCTAGAGGGCCGACGGCCGACGGCGCTTCTCGTAATGGCCGCTTGTGGACGGCGGACAGCAAGCGGCGAGTGAGAAAGGGCATGAGAGCTTAGAGCTTCCCAAGACCAAGACGGACAGAGGCTAGCGCCAGGTGCAATCTTGGCGCAATCTTGGTGCGGGCTTGGTGCTGCTTTCGGCAGTTGTGGCCTCGGGGCTTCGGCCTCCCAAGGAGACGAGGCGAACAAGGGCCGCGGGCCGGATGTAGGCAGGCAGGCAGGTGAGTGAGTGACGAGGAGAATATACAGAGGGTATATGGCCGAGGAGGCCGGGGTTGGTGGGCAAGTTAAGCAGAGACCAAAGACCGGGACGAAGACCGGGACGAAGACCAGGACGAAGACCAGGACGTCGATCCGTCGAGGAACATTGGAAGAAGACGGAATCTATACCTCAAGATACCCACGTCCGGCGCGGATTCTGCGCTCTTCGGGCAACAGGCTCAGATGAGAAAAGGACAGCCGGACGGTTTGAGCTGATGAGACGAGGTCGGAACCCAGGAACTCAACACAGAGGCGACAGTTGGCCGGGAGTCAAGAAGGCACGAGGACGCAAGGCGATGATGAGATGTCTTGCGCAGATGACAAAACATGCATGTATGTACATCTGTGTGTGTGTGTGTGTGTGTGTGCGTGTGTGCGTATATGACCACAAGCGTCCGCCGTTGCCGAGTAAGTAAGGAGAGAGCTGAGGCCCCCAAGCCGAGTCCCCTCTGAAGCACGATATGCGGAAGCAGCAAAGTGTGGAAATGTGGAATTGGCGTGGAAACTGCTCGGGTTAAACTTTTCCGTCGAGATCTGTCGCGCTTTGCTAGCTTTGCTAGCTTTGCTAGAGCCAAGGCGGCGTTCCTTGGGCACGCGGC
Organism: Claviceps africana; assembly: GCA_018360145.1. Lineage (NCBI taxonomy): Eukaryota > Fungi > Ascomycota > Sordariomycetes > Hypocreales > Clavicipitaceae > Claviceps > Claviceps africana. The sequence goes on along the minus strand of SRPY01000096.1, from coordinate 53,208 downwards.
AACGGCAATGGCAACGGCAGTGGCAGTGGCAGTGGCCGCAAACGCCACTGAGCAGGCGATGAGAGCTCAAGCTGGCTTTTGGCTCGTAGACGAAATGAAACACGCAAGTGCGTGGGACATTTTCTCACCAGACACCCGCAAGCGCGCAGGGCAGAGCTCGGCGTCGCGCCGCTCGGTGCCCTTTAATGTCCTTGTCCCCGGCTTGATGGCGAAGAAAATAGCCGGCCCGGTGATGGCGATGTGGAAGAAGTCTTGACAAAGAATGACGCCAATGCTACCCTGGCGGGCCGGTGGAGGAAGACGGGGGGGGTTGTTTGGCGGCAAGCCTCACAACCCGACACGGCAAAACGGGACAATATGCATACTTACATACGAGTTCGCTTGGCCCAGTCTCGTCCATGGGCCCAGGCTAACCTGGGCTGGGCTGGGCTGGGCTGGGCTGGGCTGGCTCCAGCGTCGACTTGGGAACCTTGTGCCGAGTCCTGACCCTCGGGTTGCGTCACGCCAGGGTGGGGGATTCGGAAATGGCAATGATGGTTCCAACTTCTCGATGTGATGTGATGGAGAATGTGGCCAAGGTGGGCAAGGTGGGCAGCCAAGGTGGGCAGCCAAGGTGGGCAGGGTGGAGGGCGCAAAGGCGGTGGCGGGCCCCTTTGTGCCGCTTCCAGCGCGATTGACAAGCTCCAAGGCTCGAAAGCTCCAACAGGGATTTTGGTGCATCGACAAGCCACCAGGTCGGAACCAATCAACGGCTTGGGTATCGCCAAGCACGCTAACAGCACGGGCTTGGCCTGATTCGTCCAGACTGAGAATTCGATGGGAAAGAAGGCAGGAGCGAGGCCGGGACATATTTGGCGAGTACACGTCGAGCGACCCTCTCCGAAGATCCAGCAAGATGTGCTCTCAAGATGTGCTCTCAAGATGTGCTCTCAAGATGTGCTCTCAAGATGTGCTCTCAAGATGTGCTCTCAAATTGGATGTGCTCCTCGCACGCACACATGACCACCCTTCCTGCCGGCCGCAGTAGGCTCACGGGATGGTGATGTTGACGTGGATGATGTGGTGGTGATGATGCTCTGATGGAGTTGGATCTATTTGACGCTTCGGGGTACGGCTGTCTCTCCCCAAGGTTTCCATCAGACACAGACAGACAAAGCCACCAGGCACTCCTCTGCATGTGAGTTGCATCTTGTCGTCCACCACGCGAATTGGGTTCCTGAGAGCACGCTCGTCCTATTGTTCCAAAAAAAAAAAAAAAAAAAAAAAAAGCCTAGCCGATGTCCGGAGCTACTTATCCGCAGCCTCGCCTTATGCGCTCGGCACAACGCATATATATATGTACTTACAGTAAAGTCATTCAAGTCGTGCCACGCATACAGCTGATGCAACTTATCTGCCATGTAGTAGTCCTGCAAACACTTACATATAATCTGCTGCAAGCTACATATCCCATTAAGCGGGGACCCTTTTCTGCATCTAATCTACGATGTAAGCACTCCTTCAATTGTCGAGGCGTAGCCATCCTCCGAGAGACAAGAACTTTAATACGAGACACTGCCATTTCATGGAGCAGACCCTGCTACATGCTTCATGTGGCATGGCGGACTCTTGGAACATCTAACGCAGCAAAGGTGCCTGAAATTTTAGCATTGAATGCCCCATGAGTTCCGACCCTCGAGCCACCTCAATTCAATATGGGCCGAGTGTGAGGTTATGAGATAGCACACGCATAATTTGCGGTATATTACTTTTGGGTACTTTTGCATAGATTTGAGGCAGGGATTCTGAGGGTTTTGGGAAGGGGGGGGTAAAAAAGAGACAGAGAAGGTGTGGAATATCGTAAAACGTTGTTTAGTGCAAGCCATCGACGATAACCCCGTTGACCTGTCACAAGGCGCGCACCCGCTTTGACGATATGCACACGTACATTCGTATAAAAAGACCATAGTCATCTCGAACCACCACCTCTGATCCAGACATCTTGGTTCGGAAGTTCTTGCTTCGACTGCGCGTACAAATGCGATGGTGTGACAAACGCGGGGCTGGATGCGCCAGGTCTGGGGCAAAGACGACCGGATCCCTTCTCCTCAAGTCCTCAAGCCCGTCGAGCAGTCAAGCCGCCAAGACGACCAGCTTCACGATCCACCAAAGGAACCCAACGTGCAGAAGTAGAAGTGGTCGATTTCCCATTAGACCACGATGCAGGAACGATGGGTCGAGCCCAGACCACGATGCTGCGTCCGTAAGACCACCAGCTTGCCAATGGCCGGACTACTAATTCCGTCCAGTCCATGAAACTTCGGACTACTTTAGCTGTCCTCGGCACTTCGAGTAGATGGCGAAAGGAGCGAGGGAGCCGACGTACGGAATGACGTCGACCCGGCCTCGGAATTTCCTTTTGCCGAAGAGCCGAGGCTCAGCCACAATGCTTTGTTCCCCTCCATCCACCAGCCACATAGGGCTTTCTTGCAGACGCATTGCCCAACGGCGTTAATCGATTTTCCGAGTCGCAACCACGACCAAGAAATCATGCGAGCCACATCGCAGCCGGCTGGAGGGCTCCTCTCACAATAAAAATCTCTCGCCAACTCGCTGCAACGTATCTCGTAAGTAGATCTAACCTTGTCTAGCCGTTCCCGGTGCTTGCTGCCATGGCAAGAGGACGGGCAGTGTTCAGACCAGATGACAAAATCTGTCTGCTCGACCGCCCGTACCAATCGGTACCACCAACCCGTACCAACCAACCCCTTTTTTTTCTGCCACCCGGCGTCACCGGGTCAGCGGGTGCAAGTCGATCAGTCCATGAACCGTCAGTGTCAGCCCTAGCAACTGACGTTGGATTTTCGAGGTGGGGGTTTAGGAGTCGCAGACCACACACAATGGCATCCCACCTTCAGGATTCCTGGCTGTCGCGCCACTATATCGACTACGTCTACATCCCCGCCGCTCTCTTGGTCTTCGGCACCTTGATCGTCAAGAGGGAATGGGCTCCGTATTCGGCGCTCTTGGCCTTGGCACTCGGTGGCTACAACTTCTGGAACTTCCGTGAGTAGCGACGTCTCAACAAGGCAGCCTCAAAGCTAGAAAGAGACACTCGACTCGACTGTGCCGCATGACACGGCTGACGTTTTCTCCCGCTACTACAGAGATCAAGAAGGTCTTGAAGCCAGACGTTTTCCAGGAATTCGAGCTCGAGGAGAAGACGGTCATTTCTCACAATGTCGCCATGTAAGTCGACGAATTGCGCTGGCACACTCTGAGCAAAAGACCCTAGCCACTTGAATCCGACCGAAGTGTTGAATCTTCCGACCGCATCCATGCCCGCAGTCCTTTCGACGATCTCCTTGCAAAAACTAGTGATCATTCATTTTAACCATGACCGGGTAGCTATCGATTTAAGCTCCCATCGTCCAATTCAATCCTCGGTCTTCCTATCGGCCAACACATTTCGATTGGTGCTCCGCTGAAGCAGCCCGATGGCACTACCAAGGAGATTGTTCGCTCATATACTCCCATCTCGGGCGATCACCAGCCCGGTCACTTTGACCTCTTGATCAAGTCCTATCCTCAGGGTAACATCTCCAAGCACATGGCGTCGCTCATTGTCGGCCAGACGATTCGTGTCCGCGGTCCCAAGGGCGCCTTTGTCTACACTCCTAACATGGTCCGCCACTTCGGCATGATCGCTGGTGGCACTGGCATCACTCCCATGCTTCAAATCATCCGTGCCATTATCCGTGGCCGTGCTGACGGTGACAAGACCCAAGTCGACCTCATCTTTGCCAACGTGACCTCCCAGGACATTCTGCTCAAGGAAGATCTCGACGCCTTGGTCCAACAGGACAGCGGTATTCGAATCCACTACGTTCTGGACAATCCGCCCGAAGGCTGGACGGGAGGAGTGGGTTATGTCACCAGTGACATGATCACCGTGAGTGCCAGAACTCACCCTTTGGAATTGGAAAGTAAAATGGCCTCGAAACTAATTTTTTTTCTCCTTTCTTTTCTTCTCGTCTTGTAGGAATGGCTGCCCAAACCCGCCGACGATGTCAAGATTCTCCTGTGCGGTCCTCCCCCTATGGTTAGCGGCCTGAAGAAGACCACGGAGAGTCTTGGCTACAAGAAGGCTCGCCCCGTTAGCAAGCTCGAAGACCAGGTCTTTGCATTTTAATCCCGGCCGCAATCGCGTACGAACCGGAGCTTACCGTGAGCTGCAAAACAAACCCCTCTCGGGGCGATAGCTTCCACCTCGACGGGAGCAGCACTAGAGAAAAGCACACAGTACCCCCGACATGCATTGCCACATACGCCGCCAAAAGACTCCGACTGCATCACAAAAAAAAAGGGCATGGTTTCGCAAGCACATCCGTCGAGACAGGCATGTCAGAGGCACAAAAGATTCACGACCCGCCATTTCATGAGCTGGAACCAAAAAAATAGATAGGAGTAGCGTAGAGTAGAGTGGCTACCCATGTCCATCACCTAGAATGCATTGGATGCAGTCCCCCGACTTAGGCCTCATGTGTTTCCAAATTGCCCTCCACGTTTTCTTATCCTGGCCCTTGACATACCCTACTACAAGTACCATCTACCATGAAACAAATTGGTCAACGATGTGCAATCATGGTGGACTCGCCCTCACCTGAGAAAAACCAGGGCACAACCTCCAAGAGATGGATCTGCATGACTTTCTATGAAGGACCAAAACACCATAAAAAAAAAACCCTTTGAAAAAAGGACAAGAAATAAACGTGCCCATCGTGCCACATCAGACAAGTACCTCGGTAGAAATCTTCCTCAATCGTCCTCATCACTTTCTACTACGCGTGCCCGTCTCGGACGCGCTTGTCTCAGCCCCGCATCCGCATCCGCATCCGCATCGTCCTCGTCGTCGTCTGCACCCCTGACTGCCTCGGCGGTGCCGTGGCCGTCATCGTCCTCGTCGTCTGCATCCACATCCATCCTGTCGGCGGTAGCAGCATTGTCATCATCTTCCGACTGCGGCGTGGCGTTCCGCTCGAGCTTTCGCTCGGCCCGTTCGAGGGCATCGTCGTTGTCCATGTCGTGGTCGGGTTCGTCCTTGTCGTCGTCCTCGCTTTCGACCACAATCTCGGCGGATTTGAACTTGGAGGATTCCTTCTTGGTGGTGAGACGACGTCGTTTCTTGGTATGCGTTTCCTCTTCGGAGGATGAGGCTTGCTCGTCGTCGTCGCGACTGGCCTTTTTCTTCTTGGATGTCTTCCGGGAGCGGCCTTCGCCTCCTGCAGGGCGGGAGGCCGGCTTTCGCTTGCGCTTGACTCTTTCGCCCGTCTCCGGGTCCGTGGTCAGTTCGGCTTCCTGCTTGAGACGCTCCTCCTCGGCTCGCTGTTCGGCGGCGATCCTGTCGCGTGCGGCAATGGCCTCTCGCTCCTTACGGATCTTTTCTTGGCGCTGACGCTCTTTTTCTAGGACCGCTTGGCGTTCCGCCTCGCGGCGTTTAAGCTCCGCGTCTCGTTGTTGCTTCGCTGCCAGGATTTTCTCCTTGTTCTTCTCCTCCCACTCTTTTTGTTTGCCAATGGCTCGTTCCAACTGTTTGCGCAGCGTGTTGCGCGCCATGTTGGCGCGCTGCTCAATGTCGTGCTTGGGGTACGGAGGTTGTGGCAGGGTGGCGATGTTGTCCAACGACTCAATGGCTGCCTCTAGGCCTTCTGCGGCCTTTGCAAGTTGCTCAGAGGAGCGTCGGTTCTCGGGAATATTCTGGATCATGGTCACAAGCTGGATTTGCACAAACGCAACGTTGAATTTGTTGAAGACTTGATCAGGGGCGACTTCGAGGGCCTTGATCGAGAACAGTCGTCAGTACCTTCGATCAACCAGTCGTACCAAGTTTTTTCGACATTCAACATACCTTTTGTGCGCACTCAAGAGCTTTGTTGTAGTGGTCAATGTCCTTCTCCGATCGGCCCCGGTTCAACCATGTGCGTCCCAGACAGGAAAGAATGTTTTGATCGTTCGCTTTTCCTTCTTTGGAAAGAGCAATCTCGTAGTGCTCGATCGCTTTCGAGTATTGCTTCAGCTCGGTGAAGATATGCCCCAGGTTGACGTAGACATGAAAGTCTCTGATCGTTTCTCGAACCTTGTTAAAGATCGACAGGCCAGTCTTGTAGTCCTTCTTATCTTCCACCAGAGCAATAGCAACTCCCTGGGCGGCGTAGGCGTTTTTGGGATCGAGCGAAAGAGCCTTCTCGAAGAACTCTACAGCCTTGCCGTATATGATGCTTCGCTTTTGCTTGTCTTGCTCTGTCTCGCGACGCATCTCTCTGGCCTGCAGCAGATACAAGTTGCCCATACCAATCAGCGCATAACGGTCATGCTTGTCATAGTTTTGTAGCGTGTGCTTGTAGTGGCGGAACTCGGGGTCTTCGGCAATGTTGGCAGGTCGTTTTCTAGAGTGAACCTTGCCTTGATACCATCCGTAAAGAGCTCGAACTTCCAAGTCGCTTGTATTCTCTTGATACAGCTTGGCAACGGCATCTGGTCCTTCCTTGTTGGGGAATTTTCTGAGCTTGATGTAGGCTAGTCTGGTGCGAGCATCGGTGTAGTCATCGTGACGAGCGAGCAGGCTCTCGTACACCTCGATCGCCTTTTCAGTCAGCCCTCTCGACTCGTAGCTTCGTCCCAAGTTGAAGCTGATTGTAGAAACCAGAGCATCTGTGTCCATGCTCGGATCCTTCTCTCCAATTCTCATGCAAGCACTCAGCGCTGCCTCGAACATTTCGCTCGCCTGCTCATGCTTCTCAGCCTGGGAGTGAAAACATCCGATGTTGTTGAGAAGCTGCGGTGGAAGAAACTTCCTGAGCGCTGCCTGCGTTTCACATTCGTTTGGTATTTCTGTAGGCCGTTCAGAAGCTGGAATTTGGTCCAATTCAAGTTGCTCAACCTGCTGAAGGCACTGCACAGCCTTTTCGGGATGGTCTACCTCGTACAGTCTTGCCAGATTCAAGAGAACGGATGCATCTGGGGCTACGGTTTTCTTTGGGTCTTTCCATGCGCTTCGCACGGCTTCGAGATAGCCAATCGCCTTTTTCAGCTCGGCTGACTGGTCGTCCTTGCTGTCCGCTTTTTGGCTTGCGAATATTTCTTCTGCATAGAGCGTCCCCAGTAAAATCATAGCTTCGTGGTTCTTGGACTGCTGAATCATCTTCTCCAGTCGAAGCTTGGCCTCACCAAGATCGTTGCTCAGAACAGAGAGCTGCGCCACACCAAACTTGGCTGGCAGGTAGCCAGCGTCTGTGCCTCCACGGGCATCATCAGCGCGACGGTAATAGTCGTTTGCCTTCTCCGTGTCTCCGTTGTAATGCGCCTTTCGGGCGAGCAAATACCAGCCATCGCTGGCAATGGCATTCACGTCAGTATACTGGATGGCTTTGTGCGCCAGCTTCTCGGCGTTGTCCCATGATTTGCGCGACAGGAAATATCCTGCAAAGGTAGAGCAAGTAATTGGAGCATCCTTGTCCAGCTTGAATGACTTCTGAGTGTACTCCGTCATGGCCTTGCGATATAGCCTCAGAAAGTCATCGCTGTCGACCGGCACGTGGCCGCTGGCATCAAGATAGAATAAGCCCAGGAGGATATTCGCAACTTTGGATTCTGGATTTATCTCCAAGCTCCTCTCCCATGCGACCTTGGCATCCGCCTTGAAGCCAAGCTGCCAGAAACAGCACCCGATACCAATACGAGGGTCTGGGTCCACGAGGTCAGGCATCTTTTGAAGGACATCTTGATACGTCGTCAAAGCATCGCCGTATTTGTGCATGGAGAAGTATGCTCGTGCTTTTCCCATGAGAGCAAGCATGTTTTTTCCTTGTGAAACTCGTAGCGCATCATCAAAAGACTTGACGGCGGTCTTGAGCAGTTCGTTCTTCTCGGAACCGATACCTCCCCCTGTCTTGGGAGGAGCTTGTAACGATGCGCGCAGCAACAGTAACACGCCACGCGCCAGGAAGATCGGCGGAAATGAGGGATTGAGTCGAGCCGCGTCGTTCAAGGACGAAGTTGCCAGTTGCAGGTAGTACTCTTTTGTCTTGGCTTCGGACACCCTGACGCCATCGGGCGCAACGCGAGGAGCTTCGCGACTCTTCCACAGGTACATCCAGCACAAGCAGCAGACCATGCTGACTTTATCACGCGGATTGCTCGAATTGCTTTGAATGGCACCACTGCCGCGAAGCAGCATTTCGATGGCATGGTCGATCTTTTTCTGCTTGGCATAGGCGAGCGCAACCGTCATCCAGTATGTTTTTGCAGCCTTTTCATTTTCGAACAGTGTGCAGAGCTCGGTGGGGTCGTCCAACAGATCTTCGAGGTCAATCTCGACGGCTTCGTCTTCCTGGTCGCCCTGTACAGGAATGTCGATGGCGGAGGGAATGTCGCTAAACCGGGCGCTCACAGGACCAGAGGTCTTGTCGCCGTTGGTGACGCCATTTGCCGTCGCGTTGGCCAAGGCTGCCATGGTGAATGACAGGAGCTAGCTCGTCGGCAGCAAGGTGGTCGATGAACAGAGAGAGGGAGAGTCGAGAGACAAACGCGTCTCTCGTTCAGCTGTTCAGCTGTGGATGCGCCGCAGGAGATGGAAATGCGCAGACCATCAGTCGGCCAACTAGTAAGATGACATAGCATGCAACACGCTCATAAACGAGGCAGCCCAGGGATGACGAAGGGACGAGGTGCACGTCGGGCAAGGTAGGTACCGATGTTGTATGTAAGTATGTAGGTCGGTGACGAGTTGTCACTGCAGGACGATCTTCTGGGCTCTTAATTTCAAGCTTGAGCACTTTGGGAAAATCTCATGAAGGCCATTGGCAACTCGATGTGGTGGTCCGTGCGCTTATACCGTCTGAGGCGGTTAGTGTGGGAACGGCGACAGGCGCTCCATTTTATTTCCTTCCACCGCCGCGCACCTCAATTTCGTCGAATAGATCTGGGGATTGTCCCATCATCAATCATACTTGTACTTACATAGCATGTGCATACAGTATGTGATGTCTTCGAGCCAGAAGCTATGGTTCTTGCCATGCTTGCAGGAGAAATGCCAGGCTATGGACAATACTATCCTGAGATACACTCGAACTTGCATCTGGCGTCTTCGGCTGGCATGTCTAGTATCGCTGTGCAAAATCAGAAATGCTGAACCAAGACGAAATGCTTGTACTCCACTCCTGCCAGGACAGAATCTTGAGGTTTTCTCCTTGGCGAGAAGGCCGAATGATTCTTGATGCATGATCCAAAGCTTGGGTCAAATGGCATTTCCCTATCATACACAGTCCGGATTCTGGACAGCAGCCTCGATCAAGAAAGACCATAGAGACAGTATCGTACGCCAAGTGATTGAGTTTTCTTGATCCAAGAAATGTGAAAGGACTGTAAGCGCAGCGCCAATCGCCCCCCCCCCCCCCCCCAGGTGTTGACGACTGGCACCCAAGACGTCAGACGGTCAAGGCGCCGATCAATGAATATAACATCGTTTGTGAGAGCTGAAAAGCGTTCAGGAAGGGCCCGCTGACACCATCTGTACCTTTTGATTATTTTTCTCTTTTTTCTCCCTCTCTTGGCCTTTGCGAGACTCGGAAACAACAAAAAGATGCACTTTGGCCCTGCCGAGTTGACTTCTGTCACAATGCCGGCATGCATCTCCATTCTGCAGCGCAGAGGCAGCTGCATCGGATGGCCCTGTCTTACCACAGCAGAGCAATTTGGGGTAATTTTCAGCTCTATTGTTGTTTTTCTCGTCCTCTCCCTGGTTTATATGTATTGTTTGGGCAAGGCTGTGACATATCGCCGGTCTAGGGAGTCTATCGAGTTATCTCATCCCAGGACCTCCGCGGTCATGGTTCGCGATGCTGCTGCCAGTGTGCCAATTCCACCACCAGCAGGACGGCTTCCGGCAGTTACGATACTCGTACCAGCTTATTACAGCCGGATCGCAGTTCCTCATGCGCAATCATACACGACGCCAGTTTTTTTGCCTTGCGTACCTGTCACTGCTTCAAAATATCGGCAAGATGCTGGCCAGTCCATGCCCAGATCCCACCCATCTGTCGATCCGGAGAGGCCAGGCTGCCAGCAGGGGGAACAAGGCAGGGAAACGATCGATCCGAACATGGCAGCAGAGCGCCAGGAAATGTCAACGAGATGGCGGCAGCTTCTGAGTCGAGCGTTTCGACTTCCATCGGGTAGAGCTCGTACCATCTACAGCGAATCTAGCACTTCTAGTTCGATCAATACCGGAAATACGACTGGTGGCCATGCAGATTTCGCTCAGAAGGGAGACGCTGAAGCAAGAGAGACAGGAGAGCACGAAGAGCATCAACTCCGGGTTCGTTCGCCTGAGAGCCAACGCACAGCAGATCGCGGGCGCTCCGAGGCGGAGGCCGATTCCATCACAACAAATGCCGCCACGGTCCACAGTGATGATTTTCAACTGCTCAGTCCGCCATCAACTAGTGACCTTCACAATGGTATGCAATGTTTTCCGTGTCTCGCATATTAGCGTGTACTAACAGAGTTGCAAGCCGTTGAAGGAGAAAAGACGGTGGCTAGAGGCATACATCTTTATCAAAGCCAATACATACCTTCTACATCATCCATCAGCATGACAACACACGGCTGAATATTTTCATTCCCATCGTCATCGTACCAGACTGGCAGCAGTGGAATATAATGGTTATGTCAATCGTATCGTAATCTGGCTGCCGCCAAGAAAACGGAACGACGAGAGAGAAGAAACCAGCTTGTGTGCTTTTTTTACTTTTTTCTTGGAGGTTGCATAACAAGCAACAGTAGATACATGGTATACATAAATGGATAGGTCAAAGAAAATCAGCAGTTTGCTGAGTTAATATAGCGGGCTGGCAAGGCCAAAAAGCTTGCATGTGTATTGTCCATGATTCCCACAGCAACTCGCCGAATCCAAGTTTCAACATTCAAAAACCGCATGCTGCACAATTTCCATATTCGCGAATCACGACGTGCCCCACGAGAGTTGCCTACTGGCTCACATGGCCCGTGCACGGCTTCGTCATCACGCGCTGACAACTGTAGGTACATACAGTGGGTCGTAAGTAATTCCGAAACCTTTTGCGCCATGTTTATATGGTAAAGTGTTCGGAATTACCTGAGCCCTGTGTATGTGTACATGCTTCCCACTTAGCAAAGTCCCACACTGCACTAGCCCCACAGTCATCCATCCCTCTTCGATGCGCGCCAGGTCAATCGTGGAGTGCCGTCACCAACTTGTACGAGCATTTCGAGGTCCCGGAGCTCGTCCTCTCGTCTACCCCACGCCGACCTCGATAGATCCCGACCCTTTCATCGCACATCGAATCCCCGAGCGCTAGCAAAACGATGGCGACAGGGTCTATCCTTGGCAGCGACGTCTAAGATCAAACCATCGCAAGGTATCAGGTAACGAGGCAGGTACATACTCGATACGTACACGCAAGTTCATCAGCCCAGCCTCACTTCGCCAGCTGCGCCGCCTTATCCGCTGCAAGTCCTTCGTATCATTCGCAACTTCGACTCATCGCGCCCCAGATAACGACCTCGACTGCTGGTCTGTGTACTGCTCCAGCAAAAGCAGTGGCGCCATGTGGAACGATGAGGATAACAATCCCTACGGGACGAGCTTCGACCGCCGCGATTCCCAGACATCCTCTTCAATAAATCCAACGTCGCCAAGCTCTCACAATTGTGAGTCGTATTCATTCCAGGCTCCGCGGTCGTCGCATGCGCACAACATACCGGATCGAGTTTTAAGACTCTTGATACGCCGTACTGACAGTCCTGAAATTCCTTCTAGATCGATCCTACGATGTGCCTCATACGCCGACCTCAGATAGCGAAGATGACGAGCCCGCCTTTGGCCAATTTTCTGGGACAGCGCATGGAGATAATCACGAGGTTGCCGAGAGTCGCGAAGAAACTGCTCAGAGGCGGAAGCCCGGCGGCTACACAAGCCGTATAGAGCAGATTCTCTATGAGAATCCCGACACGCCCATCATAATTACGGACGCTGGAAAGAGTGTAGAAAGCGGAGGTCGATACATCGTGTACACCATTCGGACTGGGGTATGCACGACTGCGAATCAATTTTATGGCGCCGTATGCTAATTAGATAGCAGGACCTCGAGGTTCGTCGGCGATACTCCGAATTCGCTTCGCTCAGAGAAGCCCTTACCCGCCTGCATCCAACACTCATCATCCCTCCAATTCCCGAGAAGCACACCATGGCGGACTATGCCGCCAAACCGACCAGTGCGAAGCAAGATCAACAAATAATTGATCTGCGAAAACGTATGTTGGCTGTTTTCCTGAACCGATGCCGCCGGATGGAGGCTGTACGAGACGATGGTGTGTGGTGGAGGTTCCTTGATCCTAATGCAAGCTGGGTAAGACTGTCTTGATGCAAAACCACGTCGTTCTAGGCTTTGGCTGATTTTTGTCTGCCATAAGAGCGAGGTCCTACATTCTCATCCAGTGGCCTCCATACCCAAATCTATCCTCAAAGCTCCACCCCTGAACCCGGCAAATCCATCACTTGCGCATAACTTCTTGCCCGTGCCCTCCACGTCCGCAAAGCTCAAGACGTCAGCCGGTCACAACTACGATTTCCACCCTCCGCCAGCCCAGACAGGATCGCATGCTATCGGTCGCTTCCCTCCCGATTCCAACGTCTACAGCGAACATGATCTCGATCCATACTTTGTGTCCTATGAAGCCTCTGCAAAGGAGCTGGAGCAGCTTCTCACTGGGCCCATGGAAAAAGTCAATAGACGGACCTTGTCTCATCTTTCGGCGCTTGCGTCAGATCTATGCGAACTTGGCTCTCGATTTAACGCATTTGCTCTCTCCGAACAAGCCCCATCACTCGGCACAGCAATCGAACGGGTTGGTCAGGCGGCCGACTTGTCTTACATTGCAACAGAGGAATTAGCCGGCTCATTGGGAGCCAGCTTTGCCGAACCAATGCGAGAAAATGCGCAATTTGCTGGTGTTGTCAAGAGCGTTCTTCGATACAGGGTGTTGAAGAGAGTTCAGCAGGATCTAACGACAGAAGAGCTAGCTAAGAAGAAAGACCTTCTGGAGCAGTTGGAACAGAGTGAGGCGGAAGCGAGGCGAATTGAGCACTATTTATCGACCAGCCAACAGCTGTCTCCGCCTCCGCCTTCAAAACGCTCTGCGAGCCTCAAGGATCCCTCTTCACAGCACAGGCGTGATGTCGGACAAGACGACACTGAGTCCATCGATTCCGATTTTCCGCCCACTCATGGTGACTACTCCTCATCGACACCATCGGTCAACCAAGGGCTGCCCGACAGAAGCGCCAGTGTGTCTCATAAGAAAGCACTAAGCAGCAATTCCATCACAAATAAGATTTTTGGCCCTTTGCGCCACGCGATTCAGGGAGTTGCGGATGTAGATCCAGAGCGGACCCGAAGAGATACCATTGGCAAGACTCGAGAATCAATTGGTCATTTAGAACAGGCGCAAGTGGTCTCGGAACAGGACGTCAAGGAAGCAAGCGCCAGTGTTCTAAAGGACCTCAAGAGATTTCAACAAGACAAAGAAGATGATCTAAAGAGATACATGGTATGTTCCCAACCACGCCCCTTTCCCCAGCAGACGGAAAAGTGGAGAGTACTATGAAGTCAACTCGAAACTAAGAAATACTGGATATAGCTTGCGTATGCAAAGAGTCAGGTTGAGTGGGCCAAGAAGAGCAAGCAGCAATGGGAAGAGGCACGAGCCGAGGTCGACAAGATAGAGGAAAATTGATATCAGAGTCCTTTGAGCATGCTCCCTGGGGAATTTTTGAGGAGCTTCGCTTCTGCAAAGAAAAGGTGGCAGGGTTCTCCAGAAATACTGGGTTATGGTCCGTATTACATAGCAAAATTTCTTTTACTTGGGTGCAAGGTGTTGGTCGTTGCTGAGCACTGTGAGCAACTTGGGTCTATCCGTGCTACGTACCGTCAATGCCACGTCCTATTCGCTTTTCGTTTTTTTCTTATTTTTTTATGTTTTACCCTTGCCTCCTGAGTACATTGGAATTACTCCCCGGGTGGGATATTCGGGACGTCGTCCGCCAATACAACCCGAAGCTCTGTCAGCGTGTCAAGTGTCCATTCGGGGATTCGCAGAGTTTTCCGTCCATGACGACTTCATTCCGAAGCCACGATGCACTACAATCATTGCGACCCTCTTTATAACAGAGGGCATCGCAGGCAAAGGCATTGCAAGAGGAGGAATGTCAACGGCTGTAGGCAAAAAGGTATCGCAAGTAGGTTCGTTCGTACTTTAGGCAAACAAACAGTGGCGGGGTGGAAAACTACTACGCAAACAAGCGCCGCACTACCTCGTATGGACAAAGCCGCCGCCCCATAGTGATCTCCACATGTACAATGTATAATGTACAGTGTACAATGAAACTGATTTTGTCGCCGACGATATTTCCACTGCGCACGAGCAACATGAGCTGGTTGCTACCTTCCAAATCTAATCGATAAAGGGCGGCGTCAACGACCATCAGGTATATTTATCTTGGTTCGGCCGCGCCCCGGCAGGACTTGTGTCTCTCTTGTCCTCTCGCGCAAGTGCAAGCCCAAATCCGTGGCATTTGCTTCAGGTGCATGCCATGGTGAGACCGGGCTCGACCATCAACATCTTGCAGCCCTTCCGTGGTCCCGTCAATCGATTCGCTTGGACACCCAGGGGCATCCGAGGAGCTCAACTTTCGAGAAGGAACCGTCAAACTTGCGCTCGCCTGCGCTGAGCATCGTTACATCATCGTCATGGAACACCCGTCAGACGGCCAAATTGGCTCGATAGCCGAACCTGGCGTGAAGGCGACCGGGCCACTGCTGCAAGCTATGCGCAGAGAGGTGGCGCAACTGCTTGGGCGGCATCAGATTGGATTTCCCGGAGCCCAGCCCGTAAGCTTCGGCAGACAACATCTGGAGGAGCTGCAGAAACAAGAGTACGATCATCCCCCCCTCTTCCTCCCCCACCACCGGCGCGCGGACCCTGTCTCCTCCCATGTCATGTCGAAAGGCGCTCCTGCTGACGCCCGCTTACAGCTACTACGTCTGCGAAAAATCCGACGGGATTCGCTATCTTTTCTATTTGACTACCGACGAAGAAGGCCTCGAAGCGCACTACCTCATCGATCGCAAGAACGACTACTGGTTCATCACGAATAGAAACTTGCATTTCCCGTTGGAGAACAACACGCAGGCCTTTCACACCAAGACCTTGGTGGATGGAGAACTGGTATGGGACAGCCTTCCGGACGGGAAGAAGGAGCCTCGTTTCTTGGTATTCGACTGCCTGGTCATGGACGGTAACAAGCTTATGGATCGTACACTGGACAAGAGGTTGGCGTACTTCAAGGAGAGGCTATACAACCCGTATAAGAAACTGTTCAGAGAGTATCCGGACGAGCTGCGGTTCCAGCCATTTTTCATGGAGATGAAGCCCTTCCAGCTGGCGTATGGCATCGAAATGATGTTCAAGCAGATCCTGCCCAGTCTGAGGCACGGAAATGACGGCCTCATCTTCACGTGTCGGAACACGGCCTATAGGCACGGCACTGACCCTCACATTCTTAAATGGAAGCCGCCCGAGGAGAACACGGTGGACTGCCGCATGAAGCTCACGTTTCCCCTGGTCGAGCCCGATGAACAGGAGAGGCAAGAGGGCATCCTAGAGCCCTTTGTTGATTACGACAATGTCCCCAAAGCAGAGCTGATGGTGTACAGGGGAGACAGCGGGGGGGCGGAAAAGTACGAGTACTTTCGTGATTTGTTCATCACAGAAGACGAGTGGGAGACGCTCAAGAGCCACAACGACCCGTTGAACTGGCGGATCGTGGAGTGCAATCAGGACGAGCAGGCACGGTGGCGCCTGGTCCGGTTCAGGGACGACAAGAAAGAGGCGAACCACACGAGCACCGTGACCAGCGTGCTGGAGAGCATCAACGACCGGGTCACGGAGCAGGATTTGTACAAGGCTGCCGGGCCCATCAGGGACAGCTGGAAGGCCCGCCAGGCGCGAGCCGAGGCAGAGAGGCGTGCACGGTGAAGAGCAGCCATGTGGCGTTTATTCTCTGTTTCTCTCTCTCCCTCTCTCTCTCTCTCTTTTTTTTTTTTCTTTTTTTTTCACAGCGGGGAAACGTGAGCAATGGTCATTCGGCTGTATTTCTGGCGCAGGACAGAGGTGTGACTGTTGGGTTATAGGGGCGTTTCATGGTCGGGCTTTTTTTTTAAATGCACTCTCGGTGCTAGCGTTCGAGATATAATTAAACCTAGTCTTTAACAAATCAACCTGCTTCTTCATGGCCCCGTGTTAAGAACCATGGCCATTCATCCTATGCCGTGGACGTCGTTACAGAATGAGCACATGCAACAGCCCCCCACCAAGCAGCGACAGTCCCATCCCCGCAGACGATTCCGCATACATCGTCACGGCACAAAAGGCAAGCACGAAGTCAACGAGAACACGCAATTACTATCTCGGTAGCCAGCAACAAAAAAAACATCCAGGTGGAAAAAAGGGTCGTCACCTCTGTGAGGTCTCTGTATTACGTCCAAAACAAAAAAAAAAGCAATTTAATTTTCCCTGTTGCATCCCTTTTTTTTCTCCCACTTAGGTTGATCTCCGCGAGGAGTTCTTTGGCAAGAACGTACCGGGATGAGTGGTGTGGTGGGATGGTAGGGCTATGGGTGCGGAGGAAGTGACGAACATGGGAGACAAAAGAGGAATAAAAAAAAAAAAAAAAAAAAAAAAAGGGGGGGGGATGGATATCAAATATCAAGAGAGGCGAAATGTCTCCTCTTTGTTGGGCGGTTTCTGCGTGTGTGTTTTTGAGAAGAATTAGAGGATGAGTGTGATGATGGCTATGAGCATGACTGTGCAGGCAATGTGGCTGGAGCCGTTGCTGCCGGCCCAGGCTTTGGGCTCGGGACGCTTGCTTCCGCCCGAGATGACGATGGGGGTGTAGGTGCTCGTGGAGGGTGAGGAGGCGGGGGCGTTGGTGTCCTCTGCCGAGGAGGAATTGTATGGCGGGTTCGTGTAGGCGGGAGGGGGGAGGACGTCTATGGTGGTGGTCTCGACGGCCGGGGGCCCGCCGGTGGCGGTCACGATGGCGGTGTATGTGCTTGTTGGGTTGGCGGGCAGAGTGGTTACGTCGCCGGCCACCTGGGAGGAGGCCTCGGCGGCGGACGAGGGGGAGGAGAGGATGGTGGTGAAGGTGGAGAGGCTGATGGGCTCGGTGGGTTGTGACGCAGGGGAGGGGCTGGTGGCGTCCCACAAGTCGGTGATGGTGATGGTCGTGAAGGGCGTGGACCAGGTCGTCGTCAGGCCGCCGTTCCAGCTGATCTGGATATCGGTGACGGTGGACGGCTCGCCGGAGATGGTGGCGTCCGGAAGACCCGGCGTGACGGACACGTCTGTCTGGACGTTTGTCACGGTAGAAGGGTTGCCGGGGACGGTGGCATCAGGGGCGCCGGGCGTGAAGGAGACATCGGTCTGCACGGCCGTATACGTCGACGGGCTGCCGGAAAGAGTCAAGTCGGGGGGGCCGCTGCTGTACGTGAACTGGGTGTTGACGTCGGTGACCGTGGACGCCTCAGCCGTGACCGTCGCATCAGAGTGAGGGTACACGGTGACCAGGACAGTTTCCGTAACCGTCTCGTGGCATGCGTCCTCGGCGGAATGCGTGTACTCCGGCACGGGGAGAAGCGTGATTGTTATTGTGCCGGTAGTCGTGCTGGTCATGGTTCTCGCTCCAGCCGTGCTCTTGATGCTGTAGATGGTCGACAAGGAGGTTTGCGTTCTGGACAACAGCAAAGTCAGTCGAGGACCTTCTGCAGGCGTTTGGAGGCCGGGGGAAATGGGTCAGAACATACGATACCGGCACGCTTTCACCAATTGCTTCGGAAGTGGTCTCGGCAGAGGCAGCTGTCGCGACTTGCGTCCCATCTGCTGCGACCCCGGAAGCCGTGATGCTTCCGGCCAAGCCCAAAGCCGTGATGCCGTCCGTCGCGGACGCGAGCGCGAGCGCAGAGGCTGTCTCGTTGCATTCGCCCCGAACGGCAAGCATATGAGCGGCTTCAGAGACAACATGCTCGGCGTGAAGCATCTCATCGGACGCACGGAAAGAGCCGCTGTGGCCTGTTCTCGGTCAGGTCCCGTGTCAGAATACGGTTCAGCCTCGTCTCTTTCATCATTGAGAGAACAAGGTCAAAAGAGAACGGGGGCGGAGAACAAGAAGGAGGAGAGGAGGAGAGGAGATTTGACGCACCGAGATGGAAGACAACCACGAAGAGCCCCGCGGCGGTGGTAAGCAGCCAGCAGAAGCTGGTCAGCTTCGTCTGAGCGGAATTCATCCAGGATTGTCCTTTTTTCTTCCAGTCACTCTGAGCAGACGTGGACAGCTCTTCAAAGACGGTGCTTTTTGGTTTAGACACTTTAAAAAGAGAAATTGCAATGGAGAACGAGGCAGAGGTTAGCAGGAGCGTCTATCGTTGAAGAAAAGAACGGAAAAGAGTCAAGGCTACTTTTTGATCGAGAGAAACCGAGCGTGATGAAAGAATGCAAACGCGCCGTCTGGTGCAGGAGGCTATCCGGGTCAGCAGGCGCACGGGAGACGGGAGACGGGAGACGGTTTTTTTTGGGGAGGGTTTTTTTTTGGGGTCAAGGGCCTCGAACAGTTTGCCGGCTTGATGTTTTGTGATACGGCAACATACAGAAGCAAACGGTTGGGGAAGACAAACCTGAGAGAAATGAGAGACTCGCCAAACTCAATGAGAGGGGGTGAAGAGAGCTTTCGGGAGAGCTCTTAGAAGTGCTCTTCAGATAAAAGTCGATCAAGGAGAAAGAAAGGCCGTGAGGGACGACTGGCAACGAGTGAGGCAGTATGGGTGATGATAAAGGGGAAACAAAAAAGAGCGTCGAGGATTGTTGGAAAAGGAGCGTGAAAGGCTACGGAGAAGATGGAGGAGGAGGAGGAGGAGGAGGAGGAGGAGGAGGAGGAGGAGGATGAGAACAAGCATTGAGGGGGCGGTGTTGGGACTGTACGCCGGTCTAATAAAAACAAAATGCTACGTGACTTGCTCAAGTGAGCAGAATGTGATGTTTATGAATCAGGGGTTGTGAACTTGGCGCAGTGATGGATCGATGTCTGACGGCTGGCGCACAGCTGGCAGGAAATGCTGCCCGGCCCAATCAACATGGATGGGCATTGCGATGCCAGATCTACAGCCGTCTCTCATCTGCCGTCTCTCGTCTACCTTTTTCAAGATCTCTCGTAGGCGCGGAATAGCTCTTTTGCTTGCCATGAAAAAGCGCCGCAGACCCCTCCTGGCAGCCCTATCGTAGGTCCATCACGGTGTCTTGACGGCAGAGAGAAGGCCACTGCTGGGCGTTGGAAAGTAATCCATGCAATCCATAGACGATGGCCATTAGAGACTGGCATGACATGAAACCCAACCGGACAGGACACGAACAGGACGCCAAGGGCGGAGAGGCATGCCGACGACGCTGTATGGCGACATGACGCGCAAACACGGGAGGCTTACACAATCAGCTTGGGTTCCTACTGTGTCGCCTTGCTTGTTTCAAGAGCGGAGGAAGTGCCATGGCAGTAGCAGGATGCTTCACGGACTATAATGAGGCAGGCTCATTGTTCGACCGTCATTGTCACAGACGGTGCGTCGCAGAAACGGCAGAAGCATTTCGGGGGCATGGAAACTGGCGGGAGTGTGACGGAGACGCAAAGATGCGGGAGACGCGAACTATGCGGACTATGCGGCCAACGGCATCCAGGTGAGGTTCATGTTGACCAGCCGTTGCACAGGGGCGCGGTGGTTGAAACCACGAGGCATTCCGTCTGGTGCGTTGCGTTGCGTTGCGTTGCAAACAGGTGCCGTCGGGAGGGCGAGCCGGGAGCAGAGGCAAGGCGAAGTCCATCGATGGACGGCCGTCGACGTCTTGTCTTGGATGATTCTCGAAACCGACTCCTGGTGCCTGGCCGGATGGATCGAGGCGCGTGCAGAGTGGAGACGCTGGGACTGCCGCCCGTGGATCGCAGCTGGCCTCTGGCAGCTGGCCGCTGGCAGCTGGTCGCTGGTCGCTCGCAGTGGCAGTGGCAGTGGCAGTGGCAGTGGCAGTGGCAGTGGCAGTGGCAGTGGCAGTGGCAGCCGGCAGCGGGACGCGGCGCGGCGCGAGGCCCTCTGGAGTCTGGTCCACCGCGTCCAGGTCGCGTGCGACCAGGGCAACTTGCTGCTGGGGACCGCGCGCCGTGGCTAGCAGGTAGCAAGTACACGCTACCCGCCCGCCCGCCGCGCTGCCGGTGCGAGTCGAGGTCGCGAACACCTGGCGGCGTGGCGGCGCGGCTTCCATGCTCTAGTCGCCTTCAACACTGGGCGGCAGTCAGTCAATGCTAATATAATATCAATTTGTACCTGCAGCCTCGAGCCAACCAGACGTCGGCCTCTCTTGTCGTCTCCCACGACTCGTCCCAGCATTTTGCCCGTTCCCCAGCCCTGCAAACCCTCCAGCTCCAGACCTTCCAAACCCTCCAAACCTTCCCATCCCTCCAACTCTCCCGACCCCGTCGCACAGACCGGAGCCCTGCTTGGTATCGACCTCGTCGCGCATCTCGGCCTGCACCACCCTCGACATCCCAATTCTGCCGTCTCTGTTCGACCGTCAGATGCAGTAACCCGTGCGGCGCACCACAACAGAGTCAGCGCGACAAGTCCTCGCAACCATCTTTCGTCTGGTTCTGCTGGTTTACCGTCGCCAAACATCCCAGCTCTCCCCCCCCTCTCTCTCCTCCCAGAGCTCAGCGGCTCTACGGCTTGGGAAGCTGTCGCAGTTGCTGTTGCACGCTTGCCAACCATCCTACTCTCATCTCCAAGGATCCCTTCCACTACTACACACCATGCCACCCCGACGACGGACCAGGGCCAAGGAGAAGGAGAAGGAGCCTGTGGAGGAGAATAGCCACATGCAACAAGAGGCTCCCGAGTTCGACTCGGAACCTGCTCCCGAAACGGAGGCTGTGGCCGCCCCGGCCGCCGCCGGGCAACAGGAAGACGGCGACGAAGAGGAGCTGGAGCAGCGTAGCTTAGAGTTCGACGAGGAGCTATCATGGCGGCCCGCCAAGCCCATTGCTAGTGCCACCTTGCTTGATCGTCTTGAAAGATTGTCTAAGGAACTCGCGGATTTCGATCAAGGTGGCGTGCTATTGGATTCCCTCAAGGATGTCGCGGCCAGTCTGGCGCATAGGAACCTGCTCCAGCACAAGGATCGCGGTGTAAAGGCCTACACCGCGTGCTGTTTGGTTGACATTCTGCGACTATTCGTGCCAGATGCTCCATTTACAGATGATCAACTGAAGGTGAGGCGTTACTGTCAGCTCCTCTCTCTTCTGCTTCTTTTTGTTTTCTTACCTCTTTCTTTTTTTCTTTCTTTTCTTGGACAACTTCATGTCAAGCCCAAGAATCGCCTTTGCTGACACAATGTCCTATCCTCAATTTGGTCCAGATGATCTTCACCCTCTTCATCAAGGATATTCTACCAGCCTTGTTTGATCCGACGAATCCGTACAACAGTCAACACAAATACGTCCTCATGTCATTGTCTGAGGTCAAAAGTATTTTACTCATCTCCGATATTGATGGTGCTGACGATCTGCTGTTGCGCCTCTTCAATTCGACATTCGATGGCGTTTCCACGAGCTCCCGGGCCTCTACGGAGGAACAAGTGGCCAAGGACGTGGAGATTGGGCTCACCGAGATGCTGATGGAGGTCATTGACGAGTCTCCGGGTAGTATACCCGCGACAGTCATCGACGCCATTATCAGCCAATTTCTCCGGGCCGCGCCGCCTGGTGGAGGCAAGAGCAAAGATCAAAACGACAAGCAGGCCACTCTACTGCTCAAGACGGAGCCTGCCGCGTACGTCATGGCCAAGAATATCTGCAACGGCTGCGCGGACAAAATGTCGCGGTACATCAGTCAGTATTTCAGCGACGTGATTCTCGGCGCCTCCAAATTCGCCACAAAGAGCAACGGCTTTCGGCATGGTGACGATTCGGACGAGGACGACAACGCCTCGGGTCCCTCAGAGGCCGATCTAAAAAGTCTTCGCCAAGCTCACATGCTGATTCGCGAACTTTGGCGCGCTGCCCCTGACATCTTGCAGAACGTCGTGCCCCAGCTCGATGCCGAGCTGTCCGCCGATAACGTCCATTTGCGACTTATTGCGACGGAAACCTTTGGCGACATGATATCTGGCATTGGAGCTGCCGGTCCTCCTTTGCCGCCAGCCCTCGAGCCAGCAGCGTATCCTCCCATTCGCTTGATAGACGATACTCTGGGCACGCCCCCCGTGGCCGACAACGAGGTCAATGTGCTGACAAAGCCGTACTCGCCTCAGTCTTTTGCGCAGACTCATCACGCTACCTATCGGAACTTCGTGGGAAGAAAGAACGACAAGACCGGGACCATCCGAGCCGCCTGGGTGACCGCAGCTGGATACATTCTGTCCACGTCCGCGGGAGGCATAGGCTTGAGTAGAGAGTATGAAACCGAGCTCGTCAAGGGCTTGGTGGACAAACTCAACGACAGCGAAGAAAAGGTACGGCTCGCCGCAGTCAAAGCCATTGAGCTTTTCAGCTTCCGGGACGCCATTCTCAAGCTTGGTGTCACCGGTGGAGTTGAAAAGGAGGGCTCGGTCTTTGCGAGTCTGGCGGATCGCTGCCGTGATAGGAAACCCGCCGTTCGCGTGGATGCCATGGTCTTGCTGGGTAAACTTTGGGCTGTCGGTGCTGGCGAAATTGCGGATGGTCAAGAGGCTGTCACCTCGTGCCTCTCTGGCGTGCCGTCTCGCATAATAAATGCCTTTTACGCCAACGACCCAGATTTGAATGTCTTGCTTGACCGCGTCATGTTTGAGTGCCTCGTCCCCCTCAAGTACCCTCTCGTCAAAGGCAAGGCCGCAAAGAACGCTACTGGCTCCCAGAGCAAGGGAGGTGTCAGTGCTGGTGATCAAGACCGAATACGGGCCGAGAGGATCTTGCTCATGTTGAGGTCTCTCGATGCCCCCGCCCAGAAGGCGTTCCTCGCCATGCAGTCGCGCCAACCTCAATTCGCAAAGGGCGTTTCCATCTTCATCAAGCAGTGTGAAGCGTACAATGGCGGAGTCATCGTCGCAGATGAGGACAAGGTCAAGGCCACGCTCGCCAAAACGCTTCAGTGGCTGGGCAGTTTCTTCCCGGATCCGCTCAAGGTCCGCAGCGATCTTCAAAAGTTCGCCAAACTCAATGACCGCCGCAGCTATCAACTAGTCAAATACGCCATTGAATCCGAAAGCGACTTCAAGACTGTTCGGAGGGCCATCAACGAGCTCATCACCAAGATCCAAGCCGGTTCGGCGTCGGTGTGCCTCGATACGCTGATCCCGCTGCTGTACCGGTCAAGCTGTCTTATGTTCAATCGGAGTCACCTCGCCACCATCATGGACTATTCCAAGAGCGACAAGGACGGATTTGCGGCGGTCGCCCACCAGGTACTCAATGACATCTCCCAGCGGAATCCGGATATTTTCCGCGCTCATGCGGAGGAGCTGCGGCGCGAGATCATCGAACAAGCGCCCACGGAGAAGAAGAGCAACGACCCGGCTGTGGTCGACATTCTCAAGGCCTACGCTTCCTACGCGAAAAAGTATCCCGAAGACATCAACTATGACCGCAGCTTCACGCAGACGCTGACGAATTACTCCCTATACGCATCGCCTCCGCGGGCTGCAAAATACGCAATCAATATCCTGCTGGCCAAGAACGACGACAAGAGCAAGGTCACGGCCACGAATGTGCTCCGAGGCGCGGTCAAAGGCTTGGGCTACGGATCATCCTATTTCTTGACGCGGCTGGCGACCATCTGCCAACTCGAGCGGCTGCTGCCCTCGGTCACTGCTGACTCGGATGAAGCTATCCGTGACTTGACGATCAAAGAAATACTGCGCGAAGTACGGACGGATGCGGATGCCAAAGACCCCTCTTGGGTCACTGATGCAGATATGAATGAAGAGTTGCAGGCCAAATTTCTGTCTCTGAAGATATTGGTGAACCACGCGCTGGCTACCGAGCAGGAATCGGACGCTGAAGAGCGTGTCAAGGCGTTGTTCAAGCTGTTGAAGACGTTTATTGTAATGGAGGGGGAGTTCTGCAAAACCAAGGACACCCCGCTGCATCATAAAAAGCGTCTCCGTCTCATGGCCGGGCTGTTGACGTTGAAGCTCTGCACGGTGAAGAAATACGATGAGTGCTTGGAGCCCACGAGCTTTCACAAGATGGCGGAGTTGGTGCAGGACAGCGAGCTGCAAGTCCGCAAGCATTTCGCCGAAAAGCTGCAGAATTACCTGACTCGGGGCAAATTACGGCCGAGGTTTCACACGATCCTCTTCTTGGTTGCGTTCGAGCCCGCGTCGGACCTCAAGAATCGCGTCGAGACATGGCTTCGATCTCGAGCGCGTTCCTACGCCGAGCAGAAGCAACATGTGCTGGAAGGTCTCCTCGGTCGACTGATACCGCTGCTGGCGCATCATCCTGACTACAGCTCCGAGGTGGATGACTTGGTGGATTTTTCGAACTACTTTATGTTTTACCTCGGCACAATCGCCACCGAGGAGAACATCTCACTGATTTACAGATATGCAGAGCGCGTCAAGCAGACGAGAGATGGCATCAACCCGGATGCGAGCGACAACCTGTATGTGCTGAGTGACTTGGCGTTAACCATCATTCGCAAGTATCAGGAACGGAAGAACTGGGCTTTTCAGGCATGGTCAGGCAAAATCGGTCTCCCGACGGGCCTCTACACGGCGTTGCCGTCCAGCGAGGTGGCACAACAGATTGCCAAGAAACTGTATATTCCGGAAGAGATTGACGAGCGTATTGACGATATTCTCCGCAGCCTGGACCGCAGAAAGGTAAGCAGCAAGAGAGAAGAAGAAGAAAAAATGGAAGATTATGGCTTTCAGGGGTCGGAGTAAAGAAGAAGAGTGCCAATGCTTACAGATGTCCCTCTCGCGTCCAGAAGCGCAAGTCAGCCCATGAGTTGGGTGATCCGGCTGCGAAGCGAGCCAAAACCCAAATGAAGACGGTCATTCGAGACAAGAAGCCGAAAATGACTAAGGGTTCTTCCTCCAAAAAGAGTGCCAAGGTCAAAAAGGCGGCGAAACCAAGGAAGCAAAAGGAAGAGGCTTCACCTGTCGCTCCGTCTGAACGCCGCCGCAGCGGGCGTGCGCACAAAGTGTCAGACTACAAGGAACGGGATGACGCGGATGATGAGGAAGAAATGCTCGAAGGGGTAGCAGAGTGGGATTACGACAATTCAGAAGCCGAGGAGAGTGGGGGCGATGATGACGGCGACGATGGCGAGGACAACTCTTCAGAGCTGAGCGACGGTCCTCCTTCTGATGACGAGGAAGCGGAAGAGCAGAACAAGGAGGAGGCGGTCGAAAAAGAAGAAGGAGGAGGAGGAGAAGAAGAAGCGGGAGGAGGAGACGAAGAAACGGAACAAGGAGACGACGAGAGAGTCCCCGCCAAACGCAACAGCTCCAAGGCTGGTCCGCCAAAGGGCAAGGCGCCGGTGAAACCAAGTGTTCCGGCGAGTGTCGACCGCACAACCCGATCGCTAAGAACGCGCAGGAGGGCAAACAAGGACGAAGCAATGGATCTTGATGAGTAATCCATGTCCTGATGGAAAGCATGAACATTGTTTTTTTCTTCTTCTTTTTGGATTTTTCTAGCACAGCAAGTGGCCAAGGCCAGACTCTTGGTAGATGAAGTTGCAGTTTTGTTTGAACCCGTTTCGTCTCAAATCATCTTGTTCTTTTCTCTCTTTAATTTTTAATTTTTGTGTTTTTGTGTTTTTGTGTTTTTGTGTTTTTGTGTTTTTGTGTTTTTGTGTTTTTGTGTTTTTGTGTTTTTGTGTTTTTGTGTTTTTGTGTTTTTGTGTTTTTTGTGTTTGTTTTTATTTTTGTTCTTTTCTTTCTTTGATTTTTTTTTTGGAACAGGTTTGTTGTAGCTGGGATGTGTCCTCTTTGGAACAAGTTTGTTGTAGCTAGGCTACGTCCTCTTTCTTGGAAGTTGTTTGCGGTTAGGTTATATCCTCTTTTGTTTGGAACAATTTTGTTTGTCGCTAGGTTATGTTCTCTTTTTTTGAGAATAAATTTATTATAGCTGGGTCATGTCCTCTTTAGAAGAAAGTTTGTTATAGCTAGGTTATATCCTCTTTGAAAGAAATCCGTTGTAGCTCGGCTACGTCCTCTTTTTCGTTAGAAGCCGTCCGTGGCTAGGTTCTATCCTCCGTGGCTAGATTCTGCCCAAGAAATCTCGCGTGGTACACTGCCAGCGGTGCCACGCCGTGCATCCCCACGATGAGTCAACGACGACACCGCAGAGTTTTTGAGCAGGATCCCGGAATCAGCCCGGATACATGATTCGTGGGAACAAGGGCAGGGGGCGTGGGCAGCGCCCGTTGCGAACGCGTGTTACACGTCCCCGACTTCCCCCGACGATGAAGGCACCAGACCAAGGATACATTCCACGTGCCGCGGCCCGGGAATGGACCCTGCGGTTCTTCACCACGACATGCTTGTTCTGCGGGAGAGGCGACGGGGGAACGCGCGCGTTTATTTGCATCGGTCGAGGCGCACGCGCACCGTCGCTCCGGCGTGATAAATCGACGGGAGATACCTGACGACCGTCCCCTCCAGATACGTCCCGCGCTCACGTCTCCCACGGCCTCGCCGTCGCGCCCAGCGAAACCGGACGGATATCCGCGCGAGAAGAACATCCCGTCCATGACACACAGCATTCTGTCCGCGGGGGGGAACGAAAAAAAAAGGGGACGCCGCGTGCCGAGGTCGCGTCACGGCACAGCGGAGGCACGGTGTGGCCCGACGGTCCACCTAGACAAGCAAGTTGAATTCTCTCCCTCGTTGTACCTCATGCGGGGGTTTTTATATACATGCAAACAGGGTTGAAATGGACAAGACAGGAAAAGTGCAAAAATCAAGTCGCAACTAGTCTACTTTTTCTCTTCGTGTCTCGTAGTTCTTGGAGCCAGGAGAGGGGGGACCAAAAGAAAGGAAGGAGGGGGAGGGGGATAAACAGAACTTTTCCGTAAACCTGTGACATGGGGTGGTGGGGGAGAGAAAACAAAAAGGGGCATATGGCTCTCTGTACGTTTCCCTATCGTCTGGAGAAAAGAAAAGATTATCAGGACGCCCATCCAGAGGATGTGGCTTGTTGGATGTTGGAGCAAAGCGGCTTCTACAAAAAAAAGGCAGGAAAAAAAAACCCCCGAAAACAAAAACCGAAAAAAAAGGAAAAAAAAAAAACATACACAACTCCCCCATCATGACCCGCTGGTGCCGTCCCTTTGTGCAGCCAGTCGCAGTCTAACCTTTTCCCTGTGTCCCGAAAACTTCAAGTGCGCCTCGAACTTGCCGGCTGTCATTTCCGGCCCGGGCGTGTACAGCTTGTTCGTGCAGTCGAGACAGCGGATGCGGGGGAGCCAGGCGAACTTAACGCCTTCCGGGAGGGGCCCGTTTGGCTGCGTGGGGAGTTCCGAGATGGGGTCCAGGAAGGAGTATTTCATGATGGCCTCGAACCTGTCGCCGTTGGGGTACTGCTTCTCGAGCTCTTTGAGGGCATTGACGAGCCACTCGGGGGGAGGGGGCTAACGATTTTTCACCCGTGTCTTAGCGGCCGAGATTTTTCATACACCGAGCCTCGCGGCGGGCAAAGAACCAAGGAACGAAGCAAAGGGGGAAAAAAAAACTTACAGCTGGCGGGGGTGATTGTCCCGGGACATGCGGAGGAGCAGGCAGACGGCCGATTTGTCCGGCAGGCAGATTGCCGCTTCCTGGTGCCGTCGGCGCCGGCGGCTGGGGAGTCAGGGGCGTTTTCGGCTTGGACATGCTGCCGGATGCGCTCGGCGCTCTGGCGTGAGCCGCCACGGGCGTTTGCGGCTGCGAGGGAGCCTTCGGATCGCGATAGTCGCCCCTCATGGCCCGCCTCAGCTTCTCCTTGTTCTTCACCTTGAGCGTCACCCACAGGTGTAGCGGCTCCTCCGTCTCGTCTCTGCCAAGTCGCGACGTCCGCGTCTCGTGATGGTGCAGCGAGCCCGTCTCGGGCGTTTCTGAGCGGCCCAGGTTTGCCATTCTCTTCTGGGCAGCCGATGCCGCGCCCCGCATGCCTCTCGTGCGAGCTGTGCCGACGAGCTGTGAGGGGGCGGGCGATTCGGGCGCCGAGTCGTCGCTGTCGTCTGATTCCGAAATGTCTCCCTCGCGGTTTGTCTTCTTCCTGTTTGCGCCCGTCGTGCGCTTGAACAGCTGGCTGTCCTCGATGGTTTCGGCAGCACCGGGCAGGACCGAGGACACGATCAGAGTGCGGATGGTCCGCTGCCGTTCTCTGAGATCCGGAAGCTGCGGGCCGCCCCTTCGGTTGATGGAGCGCTTCTGCCGCCGTTGCTCGCGGGAGAATACCACTTCGTTCCGCTCCAGGTCGGCCTCGCTGAGCTCGTACATGTACGGCGCGTACTCCTTGGCCTGCTGCTGCGCGCGAAAGACGGTGGGCAGCGGAGTCTGTAGAAAGGCCGAGACGAGGTCCGAATCCTCAATGGGTCGGCCGTCAAAGGGATGTCCTATGCTGTACAGGCTCTTGGTGAAAAGCTGTGTCTGCTCCCGGATGCAATGGGCGATTGCGGTGGTGAACTCCCCCGAGAGCGACAGATCGCGCGCCATGTTGCTGGCAAAGTCTTCGGGGGAGTTGTTGGGGTTGTTGATTTCCCACTCGAACTGGTCCACCAGGGTATGCTGGCCGATGGTGATGTTGAGCTTGATGAGGACGCGCATCTCGTCGTTCTTGTACGCCGAATACGGCAGCTCGGGATCCAGCGCGTCCTCCTCGGAAAAGACAAAGGGGTAGAAGTCCTTGAGCTGTTCGCGCATCTGCTGGCAAATCTGGTCGTAGACGGGCCGCCAATGGGGCAGTTTGAGCCCCATGTCCTCGAGCATCTGGGCAGCAAAGAGCTCGACGGCTAGCAGGCGCTCGTGGAGGTTCCAGGTGAAGGTGTCGCGCAGCTTGACCTTGTCCCACTCGACTTCCAGCCGAATCGGCACCAGCTCCTCATGCTGCTCGGCCTGCCTCAGCATGTCCTTGCGGGGAAACTTGATGGTTCGCGTGGGCCGCCGGCCCGGCGGAGGCTTATGGGGGTAGATGATGCGCGACGTTTGTTGCTGGTTTTCCGTGTAGCCGTTTCCGAAGCCACTGTATCCCTCGCCGTACAGCCGGCTGGGCGGGAACCACGGCTTGTAGTCGGTTCGGATCATGCGGTACTCGTGAATCTTGTCGCGCATCACCTGCGTCATCTTGCGGGTCTGGCTGAGCTGCTCGCCCAGCGCGGCGGCGGCGACGGCGTCGCGCTGGGTGTACCGCTCCACCATGAGTTTGTCGAACGATTCCTTGGTGCGGACGGGCATCTCTGCCGGGACAGAGGCCTGCGCGGCGTCACTGTGCTCGACGGCGGAGGCCGAAGTCGCGCTGGGCGTCGCGCCCGACGCAGGCGCCGATGCGGCCGGCTGGGACGCCATGGTCGTGGATGGTCGTGAGGGTCGTGATGGGCCGTGATGGGCCGTGAGGGTCGTGATGGTCACGGTCGGAGGCGGCACGCGCAGCCGGTGTCGCCGCGACGATGCGGCAGCGTACACGGCTTCGATCCTCTGAGAGGCGCAGGGGGGGGCGGCGGACGACCGGGCTGGGGGGGGGTTCGTTGGCCAAGCTGATGCGAGGATGGCGAGGGACGTGGTTGACGAGGCTGCGAGGCTGCGAGGCTGCGAGGTTCGGGTTCGGGCTCGGGCTCGGGCTCGGGCTCGGGCTTGGGCATTGGCATCAATCAGGTCTGGTGGCTTTGGAGCTTTGGAGAAAGGGCTTCGTGGGAACCGGCCTGGGCACTCAACGGGCTCGCGCTGGGGTCGCTGCCCGGAGCGCAAGGCTGACCGGCAGTGCAGACGCCCGATACTTGCAGCCGTGCGCCAATTTGTATGCAGATGCCAGGTATTGCGTTCCGAGCACGCTGCTTCAACAAGTACTACATACAATGTACTTACCTACCTCTTAACCTAAGAAGTACCTAGGTACCTAAGTACTTACCTTAGGAAGTAGGTACTTCTTGCGCTGACTGGAGCCGCCGCAGTGGGCGAATAGGAGTGCGTCCCTGTCCGAGCCGTGTCTCCCCCCATCCCAGATCGACGCTTGCTGCTTCCTGCTGAATCCTGACAGCTGGGGAGTAAGCAGACATGGCACGTCACAGAGCTGGGACGGGTTTTTATTACAACATCTCCCATCTGTCAAGTACAAGAGTACCACGGGGAGCATGGCTGCGCGGCATGGAAGACGAGAGACAAAAGAAGAGCCACTGCAAAAAAAAAAAAAAAAAAAAACTGCGGCCGTGTGGATGCTACCCGCCCTCATTCGGCGTTCAAACTCGTGCATCGTGTTCCCGTCAGCTATTCAGGCCAGAGATGGACCCTGGCAGAATATAGCTATGCAATCTCCTGTTTCTGTCCATAACAAATAACGCACTTCATGTATCGGTGTATCCTTCTGTCGTTCAAACTTCGCTTGACCTGCGTCACCAAAGCTCTTCGATCTTCTGAGGATATGCCCAGGGCAGCCAGGGGCTTCGCCGCAAGCGCGCCAAGCGAGTCCAGAATCACTGCCCGGGTGAACATCCCCACTGTTTTCAGATGTTTGTCTCGTGGCCACGCAGCGATGGGGACTTTCTTCGTTATCACATGGATATTGGTGAATCCCGCACCAACCAATGCATCTTCCAAGTTCAACGCTCTCAGAGGCTCCCCGCCAAAAGTGCGTAGTCCCTGCGCAGAAGCGTCCATAAAGATGCGCAGAGGATCCTCATCACTCATTGTCCCGTCATCACATAATATTTGTGGGATGAATTCATGGAACTCGACCCAACCGCCGCCTCTCACGTGCCTGATGGTGCTGTTAGAACTCGCAGACTAAATATGGCGACCGACAACAAAAGGATAACATACAGATATGTTCTTTTCAGCATTCTGTCCAGGTCACGCAGGGTACCAGCCATGCCCCGAAAATGCACCAGGTCGAAATTAGAACCGTGCAGCCAGTCCGGTTCTTCGCAATCGTCGACGTACATGCGGACATTCACAGGAACCCATCTCGGCTGGATCGGCGATAGGTCTGTGCCGATAACACTCGCGCTAGGATACTGGTCGGCCACTGAAGCAGGTATAATTAGCTTGTCCCTCATCTCGGCCGCGAGAAAATGGACGATGCACAAGGTACTAGGTAGAGAAGCATACCGTCTATTGCCCAGGTTCCTGGATGTGGCTGCGTCAGTGGGAAGTCAAAAGATGACTTAAACCATGGGGGTTGAAAGGAATGGTATTGGAAGTGGTGCAAGGGACAACGTACCAGTACCAGTTCCAATGTCGATAATCTTCTGGGGATGCTTCCCAATATCAGAGTAGAACAATCGTCCTCCCTGTCCATCAATCACCAGTCACCAATACATCAGCCATCAGGTGCACAGCATGTTCCGCAGCATGTCTGGAGTCTTTGGCGCAGGGCAGTTTCAGTCGTGCCTTCGCCGGTAAATAAAAACACGTACGGTGAGCTCGAGCATCAATGCATGGTTTGTTTCCTCCCTCCTCTGTTCCAAATCGTCGTTGGGTAGGGGATATCGACCTCGCCTGAAGCCGTGATATCGTCGGCCGTGAGCAACCTCATCTTCATAGGCGCTCGGGGTCACCGAGGTGGAGCAACCGCACGAGATTTCCGAATCGACACCGTCGCTGTCGCTGTCGCTGATGCCGTCACCGTCGAGAGAAAATTGCTCAAAGTCGTCATCGGCATCGTCGTGTCCAAACTCGCTAGGGGAAGTTGCCGTGTCAAGGTCAGGCGATGTCGATAGAACGGAATAGATGCTATCGTCGTCGGCATCGCCGTTGTCGTATTTGGGCCACGTGGGAAGAGACATTTGACAGCCGAAAGAACGAGACAGATTGCCGTGGCATGGCGAAGTGACGGAGACGAAAAGAGGGATCGAAGACGTGGTTGCAGTCTCGACAGTCCTTGGATGCAAGGCGATGTCCAGAGACGGGGTGAGAAGTGGAACCCAGTCAACCAGGGTAAAAAGTACTAGATAAGTCGGTACTAAGATCGGTCCCGTTGGTAGGTGCTCCTCAAAGTAGTAGCAGGTGCCCAGCTGCTTGGCCAGTACCTGCTGAATACCCAGGGTGCAGTGGGTCATCAGTAATTCCGAAAGCTTTTACACCAGAAATTGTGTGGTAAGTTGTTCGCAACTACCTGAGCTCACTGTTTTCTGGTATCTACTAGGTAGCTACTCGGTATCTTCCTATCAGCCTAGTACTAGATCACCTACCTCTAGGTACCTACCAGTATAGTACGTGGTGCGCTGTAGGACAGACGCAAAGGCCGTGCTGCCCACAGTCCAGATGGCACGATTCGCAGGACTCAACAAAGGGAGAAACAGAAGAAGTGATATGTGATTGCCTATAAGGAGATACTATACTATACCTACCTAGGAACTTGACCTACTTAACCCTACAAAAGTGTGTGTCTCTAGTTCCTCGCCGAGTAAGTACCTTGGGTACCTGGGTAGTGGTTTATGCCGGGCACATGTTGTCATCTCGTGGGGGGTTCTCTGATGGGACTTCGCCCGACGTTAATGCTTTGGACTAGAGTTCTTTAGAATGAGACGGTGCCAAAGCGGGCTTTTTGCTTTGCTGCCTGGCTGGCTCGTGGATCGTGCATCGCGTATCGTGTATCGTGGATCGTGTATCTTGGCCGCCGTCACAACTAGCGCCCGGGGTGGGGTTTTGATCAATTCAACAATGCCGGACCTGACCAGACTGTTCTTCAACACGATGCGCCTACGCGACGAGCATGAAGGAGCTGGCAGCTCCGGCCAGCCAAGGCCAGCCAAGGCCAGCCAAGGCCTCCTGGTTGCATGTCGTCTGGTGACGCGGGTCCGCTCCCAGGTTCGACATTTCCTGTCCGCGCACTGGTTTCTTGTCGAGGCGTGCCGTCCCGGCCTGGAAAAACATTCAGTCACCACGGGTCACGCGTTATGCGACGTTTTATTATGTTTCAGCCTTCTCTGCACGGCTCGACGAACCATGTCTCATCAGAAGCGCATCGCCATCCCCTTTCTCGGCTCCGTTTCTCTGCTCGCTCTTGCCGGCAGGATACGGATCCGTGCAACACCAGAGTGTCAGGCGTCAGCCCTCTTTTTTTTTTTTTTTTTTTTTTTTTTTTTTTTTTTTTTTTTTTTTTTTTTTGCGACATCTGCCATGCTGCCTCTGCATGGGAAAGGTAGGGAGAGCAAAGTAGGGCGGATGCACAGGGGAGAAGTGCTCTAGCCGATTTTTTCCTGGTCGCACGGGGCGGCTTGCGCTAGTTTGTCCAAGACACGGCACGTGTAGATAAGATAACACGCGAGTTGGTGGTGATTATGTACTGCACAGTGGTTGCACAGTGGTGTTCTCGTCGTATGTGCTGCATGTCACTGCCGGCCACCCCCCTTCCCCCCTCCAAAAAAAGAAGAAAAAGAAACCACCGCCACGACATTGCAACCTCGTCCACGCAGCTGACCGGCCTCGCAAACATACTACAATACATGTGTCCATGTATGTACCTACGTACGCCGAACCTCTTCGAGCGACACACAACAACGAACAATAGCACACCGTCAAAAAAAGATGTAGTCTCCTTGGCCGTCTAGAAAAGAAACGAAACCTCGCTCCGCACACCAACTAGCTGGGCCCGCAGTCAGGGTCACGATCAGCAGCAATTTCTTCTTCCTATTCTTCTTAGCAGAAAATCCTGTCCCAACGCAGCAATTCTCCAGGGGGAGGCCGTGGCAATGCCGGAACAGGACCAACAGCCTTTGCCCCCTCAGGCAGAGGTTGCGACGCCGCCGCCGCCGCCGCCGCCGCCGCAGCAGCAGCAGCAGGAGTCGACGCATCAACAACAACAGTCACATCTACAACCACATCCCCATCCATATCAAGACACAGATGACATGACGATCCCGCCGCCGCCGCCGCCGCCGCTCGAGCCCTTCTTCACGCTCGTCACAAACACCACCACCGCAACCACCATCCACCCCCGCGTGCAATACCTCTTCTCCGACGACGACCTCTCCGCCCTCGTAGCGAACCAGCCCTCCTCCTCCCCGTCCTCGCCGCGCCCCCTCGTCGTGGACCTGGTTCCCACCCCCGACAACGCCAGCTGGTCCGTCTCATGGGCCTCGTCCCTCTCCCCCGACTTTGCCCTCACCAGCTCCTGCATCACCGTCCAGCCCGACAGCTCCGGCAGCAACGACAACGACAACGACATCCACAAGGAGACCTCGGCCACGCTGCGCCTCGAGGGCGTCGAGCGCGACCCCCCCGACGCCAGCCGCCCGGCAGGCACCGGCACAGGCAGCCTTCCCAGCTCCGACAGCGCCACCGCCCTCGGACAAGAGGACGTGGACGCCCTGGCCGACGAGTTCCGGCGCCGGATGGTCATCCTAAGGAAAGTAGTCGGCGAGAGCGAGAAAAGGAGGCTGGTGACGGACGAGCCCGACCCCTGCGCCCAAGTCCACAGCTCGCCCTCCCCCTCCCTGCATGGTCACGAACAAGACCAGGTCCACTGCCCGGAGGCGACGCCCGACGACGAAGCCGACTCTCCAGGTGCCGAGGCGGAGAATCCTGCGCGGAGAATCCCTACGCCCGAGGAGCATACCGAGGCGGTGGGCTTGACCTGAGGATGAAGCGCGCAGAGCCAAAAATCTATAAGAAAAAAAACATCCATGGATCGGACGGGAAGAAGGGGGGTCGTTTTTTTTTTCCTTTGGCTACCATGTTTTTTGTAAAAACCAAGTAAATGTCAGCAAGCGTCTATTCCAAGATTTTTCTACAACCCCAAAGAAACCATCTACTTTGCATGCCGCCGCGCATACCATCAAAGGTCACGTCCAGTCCAGCCATGGCAAGCCAGCACGAGCTATGCTGAACGTTCTACACGGGCCACATGGCAGGGGCAACATATCCATGGTAGAAAGTCGCACGACGATACATCCGCGCCCTGGAGTAACTACAAAATCCTTCGCGCGGCGCAACTCCGACCAGGCGCCCTGTGCGTCGTGGGCTTCGCCGAAGAAGGGAAGTCAGGGACACGTGTGCACGGAGCAATACAAGGGACAATCGCGATGACGGACTGCCCACTCGCGATATCACGGGCCGTACCATGCACGCCTGGCCTCCAAGATTCAGGTCCATGGAGGCCACCAAGCGAAAGACATGCTCTGCTAAGGAACTGAAGTGAGGAATTAAAACACTACCACCGAGGTTTGTGGACCCGGGCCGAAATATATTTGACTCTGTACATGAGTAGAAAAGGTATAGAGAAAACAAAAAGAAAAGACATAAAAAAAAACCATTGCCCGTGCCGCTGAGGTGTCTTGCGTTGTGTAAAGACTAGAATTAGAGTAACAAAAAAACAATAAGCCAATAGAAGCTAAGCTGTTCGGGAAGCCTGAATTACTCAACGCCGTCGCGGTGTCTAGCTTCATCGTTTTTGAAGCCAGCTTCAACACATGTCGCATCAACTCTAAATCGGTCAGGAGGGATTGACCATGAAATTATCACACTTTTTTTGCTTCTTTTATTTCACGTGCTCAATCCGAGGATCCGCTAGTTGTTTAGTAGTTGGGGGAAACGCGTGTTGGCGATGCGTCGCAGCATCTCCGCGGCGGCCCGATCGATGGGAGCTCGGCCTTCCAGCGGATTAGCATTATCGGCAGCCGCGGCACGCAAGAAGCTCGACGAGACACGGCGTGTCAAGTCCTCAATCGCTCGCTTTCCAGGCTTGTTGCCGCCGTTGTTGTTGTTGTTGTTGTTGTTGTTGTTGTTCTGACCGCGGATGACGAAAATGTAAACGAGAACAGCAATGACGATGATTAAAAGAATAGTCACTGCGGAGGAAAAATACTAGGTCAGTGGGAACCGTTCTCCTCAGGCAAGCATAGCATGCCCAGCATGGAAAAGAAAAATCAAATGCTCACCACAGATACCCAGGCAGATCCACTTCTTCTTTCTTGTCTTCCGCGCAGTGTTGACGGCAATACCGATTTCTTCGTTGCCCTTGTCTAGGTTTTCGACAACCTCCTCGCCCTTTTGCTCAATCTGCATGACAGCGGCTTCCTGTTGAACGACTAGCGTGTCCATGTCCTGGAACAGCTGGGATAGTTCGACCATCTGCTGTTCAATCTTGAGCAGCGCATCGTGTCGGTCCTGAACGGCACTCAGCGCGGCGCGGGCGTTTTGCTGTCGGTCGCTTTGCATCAGGGCCTGTGCGAACATTTGGTTGTTATTCGTGTCCTCGACGACGGCCTTGACTTCCTCCTCTGACGCGTCGGGGCGAACTATTCGGTATTGACGCTTCATCTGCTCCTGGGTACGCTTGCGGAACTGGGACTCGATCTGCTGATACTGTTGGATGGCGCTTTTCAGACGACGATCGATCCGGTCGACCTGGCCACGGTACTGAGCAATCTGCTGCGGGGGCTTGGACTTGAGGGCACGAACGCGCTCTGTCAACCCGCGGTACAGAGCCATGGTGTCCGTCGAGAGGGAGTCGAGCTGTCTGTTGACGGCGCTGGCAGCAGAGCTATCGGCATCATCCAGGGAGCGCTGCTGGAGCATACGAAGCTTCTCAAGGTTGTGCTCGACTTCGTTGATGCCGTTGTCGATGCCGCTGCATTCGTCCAGGATGTTGCGGGTGCCGCTGGCAGCAGCATTGCCACCGTAAGCAGCGGTCTGGCTGATAGGAGCCATCTCTACATTCGAGCCTGCTGGTAAATGACGGTTGGCACTTTGGCACTCTCCTCGGGTCCGGCGCATCCTGACAAAGACACAGCAGTCGGATTACGGCTCTTACCTCCGTAGGCGTTGTTCTGGCCATAGCCACCACCAGATGCAAATCCACCCTGTTGCTGTTGTTGCTGCTGCGGCTGCGGCTGCGGCTGCTGGTATGGTTGGTGCGATTGTTGCTGTCTACCATAGCCACCGGGGGCATTGTCCCGCTGGTCGTAAGGGTTCTGTCGCCCGCCGTATCTGTTCCAAGACGGCCGAGGTTAGCCTCTGTTGACCATTTTCCGTTTTCCGAGCCGCAATTGAGGGCCGCCCCGGTCACCGCTGCAAGCAAGATTGCTGTGAAAGGCGACGAGGAAGGAGAGAAAGACCAGAATTCGCCTCGTGAGGTGCCCATCTACTGACCCGTACTGTTGCGCCATTGTCAGTAAACCAAGATCTGAGCTCGCAGTGAAGTATGCCAGTCGCCAAATGGATGGTGGCCAGGAATAAAAGCAAGGATTGAAGCAGGATGCAAAGTGGGTAGGAGGCGCAAGCAAGACAAAAAGTTTGGCACGAGGGTTCCCCGGTGCGTCACGCACGTGGACTCGGCCATGGAACAAAGGGAGCCAGGAACAACAGAAACGCTGGCCACGGAAAGCCTTTGGTGGTTGACCCGCCGAACCCGAAAGAAGAAGACACAGGATGGAATGGAACACTCACACTCATGTTAAAACCGGAGCGCGCCGTGGAGCAGAAGGATGCGACGTCTGAGAAACACACACACAAGCCACTCGAGACACGCGAAGAGGAAGCGCAAGTTGGTACTGATGTCGGGCGATGGGAAGGCCGAGAATACAGAGATGGGGGGGAGACAAAGGCACAGGCGAGGGCGAGGGCGAGGGTGAGGGCGAGGGCAAGAGAGAAAAGAGAGAAAGAAGGACGGATAACGATAGAAGACGGGCGATTGCTGGAGTAACTGGCAATCGTTGAGATGAGAGAAGACGAATAAATCGTCTGGGCGAGTTTGCTTGTGGCAATCAAGGGGCCTGGTCTGATCACTGGTGCTAAAAGGGGGCTCAGCGCCTACAGGCTACTAGGTGGTACTTAAGGTAAGAAAGTAAGAAGTAGGTACTAGGTACTAGGTGCTAGTTGGTCCATTGCCTGGCAGCCACGCCCACGCCCACGCCCACCCACGCCCCCCTCCCCGTGCTCTCTCTCTTCAGCCACCTTCGCCTTTCGAGGGCAGTGCCGGCGCCGGTGCTGCTGTGCTGCTGTGCTGGCCCCGGGGTTGCGTCCTAAAAATACATACACCAGACAGGCAGGACGGCGAGCCGACCTGCAGTGGACAGTCGAGGCATGCAGGACATTCTGTGCGGCTACTGGCGCTGGCACTGCCAGGCCGGCGAGTCCGCCCACCTACTGGGTACCTAGGTAGGTACCTAAGCACCTTCGCGCAGGCACGCATCACGCATCACGCATCACGCAGCGCGCAGCACGCACGACGACAACCGACCAACCACATGCGCGCTTGGCCAGGAGATGTCTGCATGGGGTCCTAGCGAAGCCTTGTACCGCGCCACATTCCATGTCTGCCTTGTTCTTGTTCCCCGTCCGGCGTGTCCCTTGCGCTAGACGACGGCCTCTGCTAGCTCGTCGACGCCCTCGACTTCCTCACGGCGCCGCGTCAAGACAGAAACAATGCTAACCGTCTCGAGGCCCCGGGAAATAAATTCCATCGAAACCCCATCGGCCCTGCACGCCCCGCTGGACCAAAAGCCACTGCCGACATCATGCTATGACCCATGACCAGATCCCATCCAGCGCCCCCCCCTCCATCCATCATCC
Organism: Claviceps africana; assembly: GCA_018360145.1. Lineage (NCBI taxonomy): Eukaryota > Fungi > Ascomycota > Sordariomycetes > Hypocreales > Clavicipitaceae > Claviceps > Claviceps africana. The sequence goes on along the minus strand of SRPY01000096.1, from coordinate 14,343 downwards.
CTCGTATCAAAATGCAAAACCCACCATGGCAGCGAGCGCCGGCCCCGACGTTCCACGAACCCCCTCCAATCGCTCAGACCGCCTAGGCCCGGCGTCTCCACGCGATGCGTCTTCTTTGTTCGCTCAAGCAGGGCAACGGGTCTGCATGTGCCTGTCACGCGTCCAACCGCAGGTACCCGCACCAACAACAGCCTTCCAAGAATGGACTTGACTGGTTCTTGCTGCGGCAGAGCCCCCGGCTTGAGCTTGGGCTTTGGCTTTGGTTTTGGTTTTGGCTGTGGCTGTGGCTGTGGCTGTGGCTGTGGCTGCTCGAGAGGGGGCAAGGTCGGCGCGAGGGGGGTGCCAACGATCAGCAGAACAAATCTGCGCTAACCAGCCCATGTTTCATGCGCGAGATTTGACGTCCAGATTTTTCTGTCGTTGCATTGTTATTTCGGCGCTGGTTGGGACTCCCATTTTGTCTGGCTATGCGTCTTGCAGAGCGTCAGAGGGCTGCTCGTCGTCAGTCCGTTCGCACATGAGGTCTCTCACCTTCCTCTTCTAGGCACTAGGCACTACGCACTAGGCAGTAGGCAGTAGAACCAGCCAGTTACTATCTACTCTCTACCTAGGTGTCTGCCCATCTACAGCCTATGCTGCCGAGATAACTACCCCGTCTATTTGGGCGGATACCCAAGGCTTCCAGAGGGCTCTCGGCTGCTGCAACAAGCTCCACGATCAAGTCACCGCCGTGTGTGGTAAAATTCATGCCAACCGAATATTGGATATTGGTGTTAACATCGAATCCTCTGCTCCGGCTCATGGTATCCGTACAGGGCAGAGAAACAATCTTGTCCAGTTTTTTTTTGGTGTTTTTTTTTACAGAATAGCATAAGCCGATACATAGCTGACACTGAAATCGCTAGGCATTTCCACAAGATTGCTTCGTTGGTACTGTGTGATCTTGAACCGAGCCTTGTTCTCATCATGTACGTCCTTCCGAATTTCCTCCAGCGCAGCCATGGCTACACCGATGGGATGTCGACCGCAGACCGTATTCTTCGTCTGCTTTAGGTTGTCGACAAAGGCATCGTGTCGTCCGCTCTCGACAGCCTCCATTGCTGTCTTATCCAATAGTCTGATGGTTTCGTGGATTGGAGCACCGGCCGGTCGACCATCGGATCTTCGCAAGTTCACCAACTTCGTAGCGTCATTCTCCGGCGAATATACCATGTACTGAAAATGTGCTCCCCAGTGACAAAAGTCGGAGCTTATGACAAAGGCGTTCTCCTCGTCCTTCAGGTAGGGCGCCAACAGCCTGCCCACATATTTCTCCTCGTCTCGGTCGTTATCTCCAATCAGGATCGGGACTATGGATGGAAATTTGTCCGGCGAGCCAAAGGTCTCTTCGCAACGCTTGTACAGATACGGAAGATGCATCTCCAGGGAGTGCTCTGCCGAGTCTCTCGATCTGGGTATGTCGTCCATCTGCCCTGCTTCCTTGACTCGTTGAATCACGTCGCGGTCCACTGTGAAATCGCCAAACGGTGTGGCGTACTTTTCATATGTACTCACGGCACACCCGCGAAGAAAATACGTGTGGGATGGACCAAGCACGAATACTCGCTTTGCTGTGGTGAGATCCAGGCACTTGTATGCCCAGGCGGCGCAGGGGCCTGAGTAGGCATATCCTGCGTGACTGTAGGATATGAGTTTTTTGTGTTTCTTTTTCTTTTTCTTTTTCTTTCTTGTTCTTTTGTTTTCATTTGGGGGGGAAGAGGCTTTTTTTGACCATCGGGGAAATATTTTTTTAGGCATAAAAACCACGCACAGCATTTGTAGAATACTCACGGTGCTATCACGACTCTAGCCCCCTTGATGGGCAGTGAGGAACCATTGATGGTGTCGGGGACTTCGGATAGGTAATCCTCCAGCTCAACTGCTAGCTCGCCCGGCGAGGCGACATACCAAGAGCCTGCCTTTCCGGCTTGTCGGACGGCCATTTGGTGGCTAAGGCCGGGGTATCGGCGAGCTTCGGTATGGGTGGAGGGCACGGTAATGCAGTTCTTGGGGCAGGATTGCGTCTCGGAAGCTTCTAAAAATCGGAGCCAAGGGCTTGGGCGACTTTGCGCTTGAACCGCAGTGAGATGACGGAGGGGTGATCAAGCAGCGGCATTTGTGCCTTGATGATTCGAAGATGACTTGGATACCAGGTGGCAGGCACATTTCACCGGCTGGGTGACACTGGCAAACAGCTGTCACTGGTCAGCCTGTCACCGAGTTCTGGATTCCGACTGCCCCGCTGCCATCTGCGGGGTAGCAAGCCGCGAATGGCCTTCGGAGATAACCCGGGGCAGGAAATAGAATTCGACAAGGCCGAATCGGTCGCAGCATGGAGACATTTTTGGGGTACCTACCTGCTTACAAGCATTCATTTTCCCGTGCTGTTGTAGGTACCTAATGCTCGTCAGGATGGGATATCGTATTCCAACATCTCACCCCAGCCTGTGCCTGAAACGGCGACAAAGCGCGCTGCCGATGTTTACTTCTCAAAATCCCCACGTTCCTCACAAGCGCAGCTCGTCAGGGCCAGGCATAGAATGTATTCGCAAATTTCATAAGGACAAGACTTTCAAACCAATGACACAGATATATAGGTATCTGCTTTAGGCACTGAAACCCGGTCTCCCGACTTGACTCCCCGCACTGCAGGGTAGGGAAGAATCCGTGGGACACAAATTCATGACTGCAGGCACTGCCTATTGATAGAGAACCCACTTAATCCTCCCCAAAAGAGCTTTAGCTAACCAATTAGCTTTTCTAATTCATGCTCTGCGGAAAAACACAAAATCCTTCGTCTTTTCTCACTGCACCATCGGACACGGGTCGAAGCCAAAAAAAAAAAAGGTTGGCGAAAAAGAATAATTCACATATATCGATTCGCACCGCAACGACCCCAGCTTCAGCACCCATTGACGGCCCTAGACAAGACACGCGCGCATAATGTCATTCAGAGGCGGCCGCGGCGGCGGCTTTGGTGGTCGAGGAGGTGGCGGTTTCCGAGGTCAGTGAATTTGGCTTTTTTTTGTTCGCGTTTTGCGCGAGGGGCACTCTACGCAAACTGGATGTCCTTGCTTGGGAAACAAACATACTCGACTTGTCAGGGTCGGATCAACATGTACAAAAAGGAGGGAAATAAAGAACGAAGAACGAAAAAAAAAACGACAACGAAAAGGCGCGAAAAGGCAAAAGCCGATACTTAGAGCTGACTCTTACCTTGTTTTGGTTTCGATAAGGAGGTCGAGGTGGTAGCTTTGCCCCTGCTGGGCCACCTGCCGAAGTTCAGGAACTGGGCATCTTCGAGCACGCCGTCGAAGGCGAAATGTTCTGCCGCTCCTCCAACGTCAAGATTCCCTACTTCAACGCGCCCATCTTCCTCGAGAACAAGACACCCATCGGCAAGGTCGACGAAGTGCTAGGCCCGATCAACGAAGTCTACTTTACCATCAAGCCCCAGGAGGGCATCGTCGCCACGAGCTTCAAGTCCGGCGACAAGGTCTTCATTGGCGGCGACAAGCTCCTGCCGCTGGAGAAATTCCTACCCAAGCCCAAGGTCCCCGGTGAGAAGAAGCCCAAGCGAGCTGGAGGTGCTCGTGGTGGCCGCGGTGCCCCACGTGGTGCCGGCGGCCGTGGCGGATTCGGCGGTGGTCGCGGAGGCCGAGGCGGATTCGGCGGCGGTCGCGGCGGCGGCGGGTTCTCAAGAGGTGGTGGCCGCGGTGGTGGTGGCCGTGGAGGATTTGGCGGTGGCCGCGGAGGAGGTCGCGGCGGTTCTGGCGGGTTTTCGCGAGGCCGCGGACGTGGTTTCTAGACGAATGGGAAGTCGGGCCATCATTCCATGGCACGAGGCAACAAAGAGGGGGAACGAAAAAAAAAGAACAAAAAAAAACAAGACGAACAACACAACTTCGAAAGAAATTCCGAGACGATGTGATGCAACTTTTCGTGGAGAAACGTGCTCTACTATTATCTGGCCTTTTCTTTTCTTTTCTGTTTTTTTTTTTTTTTTTTTTTTTTTTGCAAAAGGGGAGGGAGGACGGGAAGAGAGAAGAAAAAGGAGCAAGGCCTTCTCGCGTACGAGACATTTACACACTGGGCGTTTATGGAAAGATTCTTCTTGGCCACTGTGGGTTTTGGACGGTGGCACCGCGTGTGGGCTATAATGTATTCAGACCGTCTCATCTACCTACCCATATGCCTGGAGGGCTTGACAGGGTGCTTTTTTTTATGCGTGGGATATCGGGAATTGAAATGGCATTTGGAACGATTTCGTCCGACGTGCCCTCTGTACGCTCACATCCCGAGCGGCGCCAGTTCTGTCCGCGTGACTCCTGCGGTCTCGCAGCTTGGAAGAACAGCAGCTCTATTCCCCCCCTTGGCCGGGCATCGTGGCATGCCTATGATAAGCACATTGACTATTGCCCACGCAGACATTTTTCTGCCCGGACCGAGGGCAAAGGCGCCTCCTCCTGCAATTGTCCTTTTTGTTTTCCCCCTCCAGTATTCTCGTGGGTCGGCTCTTCTGACCGTCCGACATGTACGAAGCCCCGGGAAAGCGTCCTCATCATCGGGATACGGGTTGGTCTCGTAGTATATACTCTTCCCTCCCGCCGGGCCTCGCAAGACCAGATCCCGCCGAGTGACCAGCCGGTATGCAAGATTCGAAAAAGTGCACACGGACGAACCGGCTTCGCGGGTTCCACGGAAACCAAAGGCCCTTCGTCCGTGGACACCAGATGCGCATCCGCACAACTCACAGGCGCGCCATCTCCTTGGTGGCTGGTCGTGATCCGTCATCATGGACGGCACGACCTACCCAGCTATGACTCGGTGTTCGTCTGCGCTCAGGACATTCCCGCTTGACAAGCAAGAATAGAATGTTCACGTCGTTCGAGGCCAGGACCGAAAATTGCAAGACTGAGGTTCCAAGTCATGCCCTCTTCGTTCCCCAAGCGTATTTGCAAATCGGGGCGAGCGTCAGCTTCAGGATGATCAAAAAGGAGATATTGGCCCGTCAAAAAGAATTCATGGCTTGCCAGCAAAGCAAATCATGCATGAATCATGCACATGCACATGCAACGAACAGCGCACCCAAATCAGCGGGTAGCAGAAAGACAAAGAAAAAAAAAAAACTGTCCCCGGTGAGAGTCGAACTCACGACCTTCGGATGACTCCAACCTGTGGTTGAATCATATCATCATATGAGACCGACGCTTTAACCAACTAAGCCACGGAGACCGATTGTGCTTGTTGAGAGCAGGGTTTGTTATTTTTCAATATCAATAAAAATCAAAACGAAGCCTAGATCCCAATTACCAATTGCTTTCCTATCAGGTACCTACCTAAGAAGTATGCATAAATTATGATTATAGCGGCATAGACGTGCATGTAGTGAGTGGACATGCTTCTCTTCAAGCTACAGCCCCCATGTGCTGGATAGAATCTGGCATTTTGATCCCCTTGGCAACAATTTTGTCAAAACAGTCGTCCAGGGACGATCACCGGTCTCAAAGTCCAATGCTATCATACCGCGGCCGCATTGTTCCCAATCAACGCTGTCCCAGCTAATCTAGCAATGCATTTTGTATTCTTTGCCTTGCCCGAAAAACAGACTATCTCTTCGCGCCCTGTCTCTTTTCAGGAGGAAAAAAAAACCCTCCACTACCGTTGCGGAAACTATGCATTTCCAGATTGACTTGCTTCCTCCCCAACGCCAAATATTTGATATTACAACTGGAACTCTGAATAAAAAAATTCAGGAAGAAAAAGGAAAAGCCCGCCGTTATCAAAAGATATAATGATAGTAAAAAACAAGTGTCCCGGCGATTAAAGAATGTGGATATGCCAATGTTTGCGCCCTTCAAAACGACGCTGGCAGCTGTGTGGCGAAATATTGTATCGAGGTCTGGCAAGGAAACAACGACTCAAAAGAAGAAGAGCCTGGTCTTCCAAATAGTTTATGATAAATCTTGTAGATTTCTTGAAATTTGTTTCGCATTCTTCATCATATGTGCTTCTCAATGAATATCAACGAAGCGAGAGAAAGAAAAAATGCATGACATTCAATGTCTAATTCTTTTTGTCCGCTAATTTTGAATCCAGTATTATTCAACAAGGACGCTTGGATTAATTTCGAGCACCCCCTTCGGTCGAATCGCTACCTCGACGAGTTGAGGGTGGCTGTGAGGGTGTTTCGGCACCAGGACAACATCTTTGCTCTTGACAATCGTCGATGCATTCCAATAGACAGGCCGCATCACTAGAACCATCCAGTCCACCATCCAGTCGCAGTGCTGTAGCATCTCCAGCGTTTCGGTGTTGCTGGTCAAGACAAAATTCAGGCTGAATGGTGGCGCTGTGAATGCCGTAGGCGTGGAGACATTTTCGGGCCCTCTTGGCCAGCTGCATATACTTCTCACCACTGTGCTCGTTTATTGGAAAAGCAACTTGCAGGTGCATGCTGGCGACGACCTTGGTATCGGATAATTGCCAAACATGGATATGATGGCAGCTGACTACTCCTGGAAGACGCTCAACGTCTTGCCGAATTTCCTGAACGCTTATGTTCTCAGGGGTCGCTTGTAGAAGAACTCGTGCCGTGGCTTGAGTCAGGGGAATAGACGTCTTGAGGATAATGGCCGTAATGAGAAGTGACACGGCGGGATCACAGTACAACTTGCCCGGCCAGTCAGTGAGCCATATGACGAGTGCGGTGATGATGACGCCGACGTTGCCCAAAGCATCGCCAAGGACGTGAAGCATCATGGCATTCATGCCCATGTCAGCATGATTATGGCCACTCGCCTTGACTCCGGCCTTTCGGGGCAAGTTATGGTTGTGGCCGTCGTGTACACTCGAATCTCGGCGCGGCCGACGATTAGAAGAATGAGAAAAGTGGGAGTCGCTGTCAATCGTTCCATTGCCGCCTTTCGTGCCATGAACAAGTAGAGGAGACTCTTCGTTAACACTTGTCTCCGCCTCGCCGGTAGGCGCATCTTCACTCGTATCACTCTCGGCATTCAAGCCAGGACCGTATGATGCGGCCAAGCTAGCATTAATGATGTCTTGACGAAAACTTGCAGGGTGAATGCTCAAATCGTCGATGCTATGGAAGCGGGAGTGTCCATTCTTACTGGAACGATGTGGTGCGCGTCCCCGGTATGGTCCGACAGGCGGAACTCGATTGCTAGCGTCGTTCTGGCCAGTTGCGTCATCCCCAAATCGAATGCGATGATTGGAGTCGGAGTTCTCGGTTGCGCGTCTAACAATGACTTCTGGAAGAATGTCAACGACGGCGCCGTCCTCATCAGCCACGCTGCTACGCAAGGCGCCAGCTTTCCTGGTTTGGTCGTGGTCGTGTCCGTGTCCGTGGTCATGATGATCGTGGCTATGCCCATGCCCGTCTTCCTCGTCGCCATGGGAATGTCCATGACCACCAAGAACAACAAAGCCAAGCAGATTAGACGCCAAGCCTGCACATCCGACAATGAGGATGAGCTGAGGCTGGTTGATCTCGGGGGGTTCGACAAAACGGGTCAAGGCTTCGAGAATGATGGACACGCAAAGTGCGATCAGGAAGACGGCGTTAAAGAAGGCACCGAGAATTTCAGCACGAACCCACTAGACGAGCGAGAGAATCGATGTTAGCCAAGAAGGTCGTTGCCCAAGACATCCATCAAATACAGACGCACTCCGAATGTAAACTCATCAGTCGTCGCTTTCTGAGCCGCGACTACCGCCCACAAGCCGATGACGAGTGAGATGATGTCGTTGAGCTGTGGCGAAAAGTCAGCAAAAAGTCAGCAAAAAGTCACACGTAAGCTGCACGAGATCAGGCCGCCGGACACACACACGCGCGGGCGCGCGCGCACGCATACACACATACACAACAAAAAAGCACAGGGAAAAAAAGGCGGAAAGAAATCGGGTTTGTCGTACCATGTGAAATGCGTCAGCAGTCAAGGCCAGAGAATGTGCCAGGAAGCCGCAGATGAGTTCGAGCAGGAAAAAGGCCGTGTCGATGGCAATCATGACCTTGATCCGAGTGCTCTTGGACCACGTCATCTTGAACTCGGATACACGACAGGCAGCGCAAATTTGCAAGACTGGTGGGTTGGTGAGGATGGTCGAATCAGACAAGCAGCGGAAGCCTCAACAGCGGAACGGTGACGACCACGACGGTGAAAAATGGACCCACGAGTTGGCAAGGAAGAGAGGGCGTTGTAATTGCATAAGAAGAAGAAGAAAATCAAAGAAGAAAAAGAAGACGACGACGAAGAAGAAGAAATAAAAAGAATAAAAGCAATAACAAAAAAAAGAGGCTTCAGACGAAGCGGAAGAAGGTTCTTTGACTGTGTAGGTTGGTCGGCGTTCAGTTACGTCGCTCAATTGCTCCTTCCAAGGTTGATTGCTTATTGCATATTGCATGAACCTGGGCCTTGTATTTTTGGGATTTGATTTGGCCACCCGAGTCACTCGCTTGTAGACCTATAGTGGACCGCAAGTAATTCCGGAACTTTTTACACTAAAATTATACAGTAAACTGTTTGGGAATACCTGGGATTGCGGTAACTGCACTAGTAGAACTGGCTTGTACAGCCTGTGCACGAGATAAGAAGTACTTAGGTAGGTACCAGGTATTTTAAAGTTTCCAGGTATACGGAAGCCTGGGACCAGCATACCATCTGACCAATCAGCAAGTGGGTAGTAGCGGACCCACTTTTGAGAATGGAGACTCGGGAGATTTTTGGAGCCGATGGTGAGCCATGATGCAAGACAACGACTTAAGTGCATCAAGGCAATTCGTGGCACTCATGGAGCAGCCGCTTGGAATCGAGCCTCACGTGAGATGATATATTTTGAGTTTTGCAGCATGAAGCCCCGGCCTGCTGTGGCGCGCACAGCCGAAACACGCGAGCACACACACGTTTCGCCCACGCACTACGCACCGCCAGGGAGAGACGGCCAAAAGCGAAAGAACAGAAAGCAAGAAAAGAAAGAAACAATAAAGGAAAACCCGGATTTCGGTTGTCCCGTTTCGGTTTCGGTGCCAGTCCGGCTGCGGCTCGACGTTTGTAGTGCGTCCAACATTGTTCAACGCTGCCGACGACTGCCAATGCTGCAGCTGCATGAGGTCTGCCGCAGGCCCGGCGAATCATGACGGGATTCGGCGACACAAGAATATGCAGAGTAATAAGCCGCAGCTGCATGTGCGCGAATGGGAAAATGCAACACACCACAGTCCGGGATTGAGAACGGCTCGAAACCCGGACGATGCGGCACTGCCCCGCTGGATGCTGCGCATTCCTGCAGAACGAGTCCAAAACACCCGCCAGTCAAAATATCCAGCAGGCAGGCAAACCGACAGACAGACAGCCAGACAGCCGGTCCGAGCCCTTAAAAAGTCTGTCATACCAGAGGTGTTGGAAGTCGCCATTCCTGCACCAGGAGTCAAGAACCCATCCATGCCGTCTTGCCACGTCTGGCACGTCTGGCAAGACGTGCTGCGACTCCTGCCCACAACGCGTCCGGTCTGTTCCGATCTGTTCCGGTCTGGGCCTGGTCTGATCTGATCTGATCTGATCTGATCTGATGCGATCCGATGTACAGATAAGCACGGAGAAAATCATCACATCACTGACACGAGGCAATGCTGACACTCCACTTAACTCCGCCCAGTCCAAAGAAGAGAGCCGTTTTATTATCAAATCGGATCGACATGCGGAATCTGTTGGTCGACCCTTCCGGGAAAATACTACTCTCCAACTTATTATCATCCTGCCGCCCTTTAGCATTCGATTTCATGCATTATACTCTGGACATGTTGGTGCCTCTAGAGCAAGAGCCGAGAGTCGAATCAGCCACATCCAGGCAGACATGCCCGAGAGAGACTGATACCTTGAACCATCCGAAATACATACGCAACTCGTGTTCTATCGTGATTTCTCCCAATCAAAATGCTGTTCTCGTTTCCTTATGAAAACAAAAACAAAAACATTATGAGCGCCCCTGACTTTGGCAGTCCCAGGATACTCCTTGTCGCATCCATTACCAAACACCCGGTATCTGCGTTGTTGCCGCTTATTTACAAACAGGAGCACAGGTCAACGAGGGTTGAGATTTATGCTCAGGCGTTGACAATCTTGCACGCCTGCTCGATGGGATGGACATGGAGACATGTCAAGCATCTCCAGTGCAGTGATTTGTACGCTTGAAGCTGGAGACTTTTGAAGCCGGCCCGTCTACGGGACAAAACGACACTTTGGGTTTTAGGGAACAATGATCTGCCCGTTTCGAGCCTTGCATCAGATTTGATTTGCCCTGATGTCTTTTTTTCTTTGGGCGACATACAGTCAATAGCTTCTACCCACATCGTAGGAGGGAGGGTCATCGAGGAAGTAGCGAGACGGACAATCACGGCGTGGATCCCTTCTCATCCGTGTTTACTTCTGACCGAAACTCGTTGTTGGTCAACAAGACACTCGTCCGTCCAATATCCGCAATGCCGTCCCTGATATCTCTACTGTGGTGACTGACTGCGGAAAGGGATATTGACCGTGTGGTGGAACATCGCGTCAGGTCTGGATCGCATGGCTCAAGACGAAAAAAGCAGACCGACATTCTGAATACACATTCAGGCAACATGACGACGACGTGGTGGGCTCTCCTCTCGCTGCATCATGCTTCGTTGAGAATGGTCACGTACATGTACACGGAAACTGCTCGTCTTCCTGCTCCCTCCACTCTTGTCCCGTGTCGAATGCTGTGACGTTCCTTGTGATCCTCTTGAATCGACTGCGTAGGTTTTCGCACATGATCTCCAGGTGGTTGCAACGTTCTCTGTAGTCTCAGAGACGTGGTGTCCAAAAATACTCATCAGTGTTTTCCACGTCTTCAAACAGGTAGGTACTCATCAATACCGACCATGTCATGGCGACAGCAACTACTTTTTTTTCATTCCTATTCTTTCCACAAAGCCGTCCACAAGCCGCCAGAACCCGATGAGCCATGCCACTCGAGGCAAGTGAAACCCTCCCGTCTCCTCTCTGCACATCACACACCACTCAGCACCAGAAATCATGGCCTCCCATCCGAGCACAAATACGACCCGCCACTCCTCGAGCCTGGTGCATTTCTGGCCAGAAATGGTGGTCATCTCGTGCTGCCATGGACACCTTGGGGGCTCGTGAGGTGACTTTGGCGGAAGAGGACACATGGCTTATGAAGGACGGATGATGACTTGTTTATGGCTTTGCGGTGGCCACGTTTGGGCTGGCTTTCTTTACACTTTTATCTCTTCTTGTTCTTGACCTGGCCTTGTTTTCTCTTCCCCTCTTCTTCTCTTTTACCCCCCCTATCCTTCCTCCTCCTCAAACACACCTTACGCATTCCCCAAACACCAGCATTTCCCATCAATAGCCCTCCCTCCCTCACAAAATTCCAACCATCCCAAAACCCTCTCATCAACCACTTTTCAACTGTTCGTATCACGAACTCGTGACATACCAGGGAAAGCCAAAAGAAACACAAAACCACAACATGCCCCCCCCCCCCCCCCCCCCCCGGACAAGCGGAAAAGCCCCATCCCCCACAGGACACTCCAAGGCCACGGGCTCGAAACATGCCAACGTGTCGTCTTCCATTGAGGACTCGCAGCGACAAACCATCCAAATCCCATGGCAACTCGCCCAGCTCCGTCGGAAGAATCGACACACCCGGGGAAGAATATCGTGATGTAGATCCGGCATGCCGTGATTTGCCAGATATCCTTCGGCCAGGGGGTTTACCTCCCGGGGCGCGATGGAGAGGTATTTGGCGGAAGCTCACACTCATGGCCATCCGGCGAAGCCGACAACGGCGCAAACGACCATCTTTTGCGGTTCTTTGGTAGCTCAGAGGAAGTTGGAATTTTTTTTTTACGACTTTATATATTTTATTATATTGTGTATAATGTTTTTTGACTACTTTGTATGTTTTATTCTCGTCTATATGGTTCCTTACAACTATGTATATTTTGTTCCTGTGTATATGGTATTCGTTTTATTATCGTGTATATTTTCAGGTTTCTCCAGGAAGTGTTTCTGTTTTCTTTTACTTCCCACCACTTTATCGAATTGTATATGCATCTACGTGATGTTTTTCGTTTCAACGCACACGCTGTACACGGGTGATGTCGACGGCAGGCATGCGTGGTGCAAGCGTCTTGGTGTGACGGTCTACAAGCGAAGGGTTTGTCTGTTTTCTTCTTTATGTGTATAGACTTTTTATTTATTTATATTTTATTTTTGCCTTTTCTTTTTTTTTTTTTAAAAAAAAAGTCTATTTTAAATCTATTTCGTTTCCTTTATTTTTTTATATTGACAATTTTTTTTAAACCTTTTTTTTAAGGCTTTTATTTACCTTTTTTTTTTCGTTTAATTTTCCAAACCACAACCACAGCATAACCGCCCCCGAGCAATCCCGCCACAAACCCAATAAAACATGCAGAACGCGCGCCGATCCGCGGCCACCTCTTTTCTGTTCGACCCTTGGTTCCGCGCAAAGAAAAAAAAAAAGGCATCATGGCCCCACAGCCGGGTCATACTGACGAAAGCGTGACGCCAAGAACGGCGAGGGCTCGTGCATGGATGCCGCATCGCATTGCATGTCTCGTCGGACGCGTCCTGCACGCGTAAATTGGAAAAAATTAAATTACGGTCGGGCAATCGCGCGGGGAGTCGTTGGCCTGGGGCGGTCGTGACGGGGGCGGAGCGGACGAGTCAAACGACGGGGCAGTGCTGGGGCGGTACGTCGCATGCCGATGGAGGAGGAGGAGGAGGAGGAGGAGGGAGGAGGAGGGAGGAGACGGGCGTCTTTCTTCTGGTCGACGGATGCGATGAGTGGGAACGGGGGACGCTACGTTCGGCTGGCATTGATTGTGCACATGGACCGGACGGGCTTGTCGAGCCAGAGACGGGGAACCAGGCGAGGGCATCGCGTTTGCGGGTGCCGCATCGGCCGGAGACGCGTGACACGAGAGAAAGCGGCGGAAGAGGAACGAGGACCGAGTTTCGGCCAGAGGCACATGGCATGAGTTACGGCCGCGTTTTGCTTCTCGCCTTCTTGGCTCGCTCATCCCTGGGCGCCCGGCATTGCCTGGTGTTCAGTTCAGTCCGTCAAAAAAAAAAGGTCCATGGAAGAAGCAAGGCAAGGATGGCGAAGGAAAAAGGTTAGGGACTAGCAGCTTTAGTACACGTAAAGAACAAAGTCGTGTGGGTTTTCATCCCGTCTTCTCGCGCTTCCCGCTTGTCATGGAGTCGGCAACGGAGTCACAGGTGGGTTTCCCTGTCCATCTCGAATGGCCAATCCGCTGCAAACAGACCAAGATGGACTTGAAGCGTCCCTTTGTTGTGGTCACATGGGGTTCCCGACTCTACTCATGCGCTTGGCACGTCGGGCATACCGCACACGTTTGACGCTACTCATGGCCCGTCGACCATGCCCGTGAATCTCGGAGACGAGTGCTTAGGACGCGATGGGGGAGAGACGGGGCGAGGAGCGGCTGGTGCCAACTCATGAATGAGATGAAGATGCCAGCTCGCTCATCTCGTCCTAGCCTAGCCCGGCAGAAGTGGCTTCAAACTACCTACTTGGGCCAGGCAGGCAGATGGACAGCTTCACGTCCCGCCAGTCCCCCGCTCAAGAGGTTCACGGTCGTCCAACGCATCCATTGTGTCTGGCTTCCGTCGCGGCCCCGTCCTTCCCATCACGATGATGGAACATGATGAACAGCAACCGCGCTGTTTGGAGGAGGAGGAAGTGGAGGAGGAAGGGGGAGGGGCGTGCATTGTAGGCTTCCCAACGCGCAGCCATCTAGTCCCAGCCCTGCGCGCCGTCAGTCAGTCTGTGCTAAAGGGCTTCTTGGTGAGAGGGATTTCGGATATGCTAGACCAAAATCGGGAGAAGGAGAGATGGGACAAATCGAGAAACCAAAAGGCCATCGGTCAAAATGCGTTCCCGGCAAAACACGGGCACTGGCACGTTGGAAAGGCACGGCAAAAGGGCGTCTCTTGGACCATGCCCGACTTGCCATGGCGATGCTGCCATCTCGATGGGCAACCAAGTCCTTTACCCTCGAGCCCATCGTGACCCAACCTTGGACGAATTTCTGTCGTCCAGCTTTGCCGGCGTGAGCTGGATTTGCTTTTGCGGACCCCGTGTTTCGCAAACAATGGGGTGGGAAAAGTCGCCCGCTCGTCGCCAGCCATGCTACTTGAAGAATTGGTTTTGGATGTTAAAAAAAAAAAAAAAAAAAAAAAAAAAAAAGAG
>SRPY01000959.1:0-11396 GCA_018360145.1 Claviceps africana | reverse complement strand
TTTTTTCTTTTCTTTTGTCCCAGTCCCAGCGCGGCCATTTTCCTGGTGGCGCCAGGCGAGTGGTTGGTGATGGCGGGGCTGGACTGGGGTGGGGCTGAGCGGCGGGGCCAGACGATCAATGCAATGTTGTCTGGGATTGCGGCGTGGGCGCGTTCGCCGTATGACTGATGGGAGCAGACAGACGTGGGCGCTGGAGCTGGGCACTGGAACTGGGCACTGGAACCGGACACCGGACACTGCACAGACAGCCGGGGAGCAGTGGCGGCAGCGCTGAGGTCGAGGGCCCAAGTGGACCGACCAGACCGAGACTGGACGGCTTTTCAGCGCTGGGCCCGGCCAGCATCAATTGGAACCTGCGGCCGTCCCACCCCACTCACGTCCTGCCTCGCACGCGCCCAAGGTTTTTTTTTGCACAAGTCGACCATATTTTCCACATCCTCCTCCCCTCGACCCATTCATTCCCTCTTCTTGCTCTCCCTCTTCCCACCACCCCCGACACCACCCCCCCAGTGGCCGATTTTTCAAAAGAGTGACAGTCTGTCTTGCTGTCCCTCGTTTGCATTTCGTCACATTCGACTCTGCTGCCGCGACGTTGAGTCATCTCGCCGCCCCCCCGTTTGGTGGCCAACTCTGCTAGTGTGTTTCTCGGGCATACCCATACATTTTCAAATTTGTATATAGCCTGAGCGCGGGGTGAAAATCTTCAACCCCGCTTTGCCTCAGCGACAACAGGTTTTCCCTCTCCATCATCATCTTCTGCAGGTCGAGGTCGCCCTCAACAACACCGCCAAAATGGTCAAGTAAGTGCCGTCTTGTGTTTCTTGTGTTTCTTTTCTCTTCCTTCTGTTCCCCCCTCGCTGGTGCACATCGTGTCAGAAAACCTGTGGAAAAAGCCATGCCATGATTTCCTCTCTCTTGCTCGTGCTATTTCCAGTCGGTGGGCTGCGGCATGACCAGCATGGTTTTTTCCCCTTCACTTTTCTTGGTCTTTTGGTGCGGCGATACGGCTGGAAGTCTATTTGATCTTCTTGGCTCGTGAGATTCTTTTGGGGTGTCGCTCTCTACTCAATCGAAGGCCCCAGACAGATTTGCAAAATTTGCGGACATCGTTTGCACCCCACATTCTCCCCAAAAATGAATAAGAAAAGAAAACAGAACACAGGCAGATTTTGGCAACCAGAGGGAAAGAGAAAAAAAAACAAGGAAAAAATCTCCCGGAGAATGCGAGGATGATGGCATATTTGCCGAAAATGAAATGTCGAGCTTCATCCGGCTAACCATTCTTTTTCTTCATATTGCAGCTTCACCATTGACGAGATCCGTCAGCTTATGGACAAGCCTACCAATGTCCGTAACATGTCCGTTATTGCCCACGTCGATCACGGCAAATCTACCCTGACCGACTCTCTACTGGCCAAGGCCGGCATTATCTCCGCCGCGAAGGCGGGTGATGCTCGAGCAACGGATACTCGTGCCGATGAGCAAGAGCGTGGTATCACCATCAAGTCGACCGCCATCTCCCTGTACGGTCACCTGGATGATCCCGAGGACATCAAGGACATTGTTGGCCAAAAGACTGATGGTCAGGACTTCTTGATCAACTTGATCGACTCTCCCGGTCACGTTGATTTCTCATCCGAAGTCACCGCCGCTCTCCGTGTCACCGATGGTGCCCTCGTCGTCGTCGACACCGTCGAAGGTGTGTGCGTGCAGACCGAGACCGTTCTCCGACAGGCTCTTGGTGAGCGTATCAAGCCCGTCATCATTATCAACAAGGTCGACCGTGCTCTTCTCGAGCTCCAGGTCTCCAAGGAGGATCTCTACCAATCCTTCTCTCGTACCATTGAGTCTGTCAACGTCATCATCTCCACTTACCTGGACAAGACTCTGGGTGACGTTCAGGTTTACCCTGACAAGGGCACTATTGCCTTCGGTTCCGGTCTGCACGGCTGGGCCTTTACTGTCCGTCAGTTCGCTGTCCGATATGCCAAGAAGTTTGGTGTCGACAAGAACAAGATGATGGAGCGACTCTGGGTATGTATTAGTGTGTCCAAGTCCGAGCAGTGTTTTTCTCTCTTTTTTTTTGTTGCCCCTGCATCTCAATTATGGACGATCGAGTCGAGAATCAACGTCACTAACAACATCACTACTCTAGGGTGACAACTACTTCAACCCTCACACCAAGAAGTGGACCAAGAACGGCACTTACGAGGGCAAGCAGCTTGAGCGTGCTTTCAATCAGTTCATCTTGGACCCCATTTTCAAGATTTTCAACGCCGTCATGAACTTCAAGAACGACGAAATCACCACTCTCCTCGAGAAGCTGTCCCTGAAGCTGAGCGCTGATGACCGCGCCAAGGAGGGCAAGCAACTCCTCAAGGTTGTCATGCGAACTTTCTTGCCTGCTGCCGATTCCCTGCTGGAGATGATGATTCTGCACCTTCCTTCCCCCGTTACTGCTCAAAGATACCGTGCTGAGACTCTCTACGAGGGTCCCCTGGACGACGATGCCGCCATTGGTATCCGCGACTGTGACCCCAAGGGTCCTCTGATGTTGTACGTCTCCAAGATGGTTCCCACTTCCGACAAGGGCCGATTCTACGCCTTCGGTCGTGTCTTCTCCGGTACCGTTCGATCCGGTCTCAAGGTCCGCATTCAGGGTCCCAACTACACCCCCGGAAAGAAGGAAGACCTCTTCATCAAGGCTATCCAGCGTACTGTCCTCATGATGGGCGGTAAGGTCGAGCCCATCGATGATATGCCTGCCGGTAACATTGTCGGTCTTGTTGGTATCGATCAGTTCCTGCTCAAGTCCGGTACTCTGACCACTTCCGACACCGCACACAACCTCAAGGTCATGAAGTTTTCCGTCTCTCCCGTCGTCCAGCGTTCGGTTCAGGTCAAGAACGCCCAGGACCTGCCCAAGCTGGTCGAGGGTCTCAAGCGTCTGTCAAAATCCGACCCTTGCGTCCTGACCATGCACTCCGAGTCTGGTGAACACATTGTCGCCGGTGCCGGTGAGTTGCACCTGGAGATTTGCTTGAAGGATCTTGAGGAGGACCACGCCGGCGTTCCTCTCATCATCTCCGACCCCGTTGTTCAGTACCGTGAGACTGTCCAGGGCAAGTCCAGCATGACTGCCTTGTCCAAGTCCCCCAACAAGCACAACCGTCTGTACATGGTTGCCGAGCCTATGGACGAGGAGCTGTCCCTGGCTATTGAGGGCGGCAAGGTCTCTGCTCGTGACGATTTCAAGGCCCGTGCTCGTATCCTGGCCGACGACTTTGGCTGGGACGTCACGGATGCTCGTAAGATTTGGTGCTTCGGCCCTGACGGCACGGGCGCCAACTTGCTGGTCGACCAGACCAAGGCCGTTCAGTACCTGAACGAAATCAAGGACTCGGTTGTGTCCGGTTTCCAGTGGGCCTCCCGTGAGGGTCCCGTTGCTGAGGAGCCCATGCGCTCTATCCGCTTCAACATCCTTGATGTTACCCTACACGCCGATGCCATTCACCGTGGTGGTGGTCAGATCATCCCCACTGCTCGTCGTGTCCTGTACGCCTCGACTCTGCTGGCTGAGCCCGCTCTGCTGGAGCCGGTCTACCTGGTGGAAATTCAGGTCCCTGAGCAGGCCATGGGTGGTGTCTACGGTGTCCTTACCCGCCGTCGTGGTCACGTCTTCAACGAGGAGCAGCGTCCTGGTACTCCTCTTTTCAACATCAAGGCTTACCTGCCGGTCTTGGAGTCGTTCGGCTTCAACGGCGACCTGCGTCAGGCCACGTCTGGTCAGGCCTTCCCTCAGTCCGTGTTCGATCACTGGCAGGTCCTGCCTGGTGGCTCTCCTCTCGACTCCACCACCAAGGTCGGAACCATTGTTACCGAGATGCGTAAGCGCAAGGGTATCAAGGTTGAAGTTCCCGGCGTTGAGAACGTAAGTTTTGTTTTCCTCCACATATCTTGCTGCTCCACCTCGAATAAAGGCTAATGTTCAATACAGTACTACGATAAGCTGTAAATGGATATTGCATATACCGATAGAATCACGTGTCGTGTCAATGGGGACACAGATTATTTATGGGATGCTTACGAAGGCTTGGAATGCTTTCCTCACGGAAACCCAGCCATGGCAAATCGGACGGATATCCACAGCGGTAGGGTGAAGCCGATGGGGCAAGCCGACTGAGAAGGAAAGAAAAATAGGGAGAAAAAATCGGCAACCAAAAAGTGCAAGGTTGGGGATACAAACAGGGGAAGAAGCACTGTTTAGTTTTCTTTTGTTCAGTTACTTTTGCCTCGGATGAATTGAGAGTTTTTCAGAATAAAAAGAAATAAGAGGGTGATGGCCGTGATGTTCAAGGCGTTTATTTTCAAGGTCGAAAAGGGAGCGAGCACCAGGATCAGAGGTGGGTCGTAGAGTGTCGGGCGTGGATGAAGATGGAATTGATGCTTTTTTCTAAAAAAGGATCCATTCAAGACGTTCGTAGAGTGGGCCGTAAGTCATTTCGAAACTTTGTACATGTGAATTGTACGGCAAGATATATGGAATTACCTGGACTTGATGGAATACATAATGGTTACCGGTGAAAAGCCGCGCCTGGTTGTGTGTGGTCCGGTCCCATGATGGATTCCGTCAGGCGCCGCGTCGGCAGCCCCTGGTGCGAAATTTAGCCTGTAGAGGCCGTAGCAGGCCGCATGCAGCAGCAGCACCGGCGTCAGGCTCACATGGACCGACAGTGTGCACGTTGCCAGCCAATCTGACCAACCAGACAACATTGAAGCTCGGTCTCGGTCTCGGTGCGTGCTCCCACTTTGATTCTTTTTTTTTTTTTTTCTGTTTTTTTTTTTTTTTTTTTTTTTTTTTTTTCCGGCCTTTTCATCAAGGTTCCCTCTCCCGATGACAACGCGACCACCACTTTCCTCGTCTTGCAAGCGCCGGTCCGGAGGCGAACTAGAGTCCTCGACGCCGAAGCATCTCATCAAATCAAGCGGCTCCCCATTGCATTGTCCCCCTTTCGCTTGGCATCGCACGAGGAAGTAGTAGCGCGGCACATTTCTACATGCCCACGAGGCAAACCGACCATGTTATTTTCGGAAGAAGATGCGACACTTTTGAAAGCTTGGATCGTGAAGCGCACTGCGAACACGTGCGTCTTTTCTTTTCTTTCCCTTTCCTGTTGTCTTTTCTCTGTCGTTTTCTTTGCCATTCTTTTCTTTTTTCTTTTTCTTTTTCTTTTCTTTTCTTTTCTTTCCTTTCCTTTCCTTTCCTTTTGTGCAGCAGCCCCGACCTTCGAGAGCCGTGTGTAAAGAGGGAAAAGAAAAAGAAAGGGAAAAAGACAGGGTGTACTGATTGAAATCGCGTGTCGCAGGTCCGACGCCGACCCGGACGTCTTTGCGGAATATGTAATTGCCTTGCTGAAGCACGATGGCGATAAAGCGAGCGTGCGGTTGTTGTGTGAGCAGGAGATTCCCGACTTTTTGAGAGAAGGTCAGTCAGACGCTGCCCATCCTTCTTTTTTACGTCTTCTTCCTCTTTTCTTTTTTTTTCCTCTTTTTGCTTTCGCACACAATGCTGGTTTGCACGCCTTGCTACTCCGGCGCGGAAACGGCAGCTTCATGTTCGCCTTTTCCTTTCCCCTTCTCTGACTCCATTTCCAGACCCGAAGCAGTTCCTAGACGATCTGTTTCAAGCGATTACCTATCGATCATACATACCCGGCGCGCCGCTACCCCCGCCGACCATGACTCCATACGCTCCGACTGTCGCGGCCACGATTGCCGAGGACTCGAAGAAGCGGACTTTTGATGACACGGTGGCGCCCAATGAGTATGAAACGTACATGACGTACGGTGGCCGGGCGGCGAAGCAGGCTAGGCGGGGACGAAGAGGTGGCTACGCGGATGAGAGACTTGGATATGGATATGGATATGGACATGGACATGGACATGGACATGGACATGGACAGGTTCAAAGTCAGGTTCATGGTCAGACTCCGGCTCAGCAATATCCCATGGGCTTCATGATGCCGGCCTTTGATCCGAACAATCCCATGGACGCGCTCATGAGTATGCAAGCCATGGGCATGGCGTTTCCGGTCATGG
Source organism: Claviceps africana (assembly GCA_018360145.1). NCBI lineage: Eukaryota > Fungi > Ascomycota > Sordariomycetes > Hypocreales > Clavicipitaceae > Claviceps > Claviceps africana. Next base: position 5,297 of record SRPY01000959.1, on the reverse strand, counting down.
GAGAGACGTCTGGATGGTATGGCGCCGGAGCAAGAGGCGGAAGGGGCGGTGGCTCACAAAGGAGGAGGTGTAGGGATTTTGACGCCAAGGGATACTGCTCGAGAGGGAGTACGTGTATCTTTGATCACAGGGGCGCAGAGGAAACTCCAAACCCAAACGGTACGTTGTTGCTGTGGTGTGGTGGATTTTCTGGCCTCGCTCGTCGTGTGCACGTTTCCCCTTCTGCGATGCGGCCATGGCCTCCATGATATCTGGTCTTTCAAGCGAACTAAGAATGACATGTGCTGCAGAATACGACCCCAGCAACGCCATGATCTTGCCGTTTCCTTCTTCCGAATTGGACCCCTATGCGGGCCGAGGACGTGGTGGTCGCAGAGGAGGAAGACAAAGAGGGGGCATCAAGGGGCCTACACGTGCGGCCTTTTCGGCCGAAGGCCCCGTCACCGACAAGTCCAGGACGGCGATTGTTGTGGAAAACATCCCCGAGGATGATTTCAGTGAGGACAAGATACGGGGCTTCTTCTCCCAGTACGGAGACATTCTGGAAATCTCGATGCAGCCGTACAAACACTTGGCCATTGTCCGGTTCCACAGCTGGTCGTCGGCCAACGCCGCCTACCGCTCACCCAAGGTCATCTTCGACAACCGGTTCGTCAAGGTCTTTTGGTACAAGGATGAAACGGACAAGAGCAACGTGCCAACGTCGTCCTCGGCGGCAGTGAACGGGGCCGGCCACCACGGCCAGCACGGTGTCGGGGTCGGCCCAGACGGAATGAGCACGGCCATGACTCTGGATCTCGGCATCGACCTGCAAGAGTTCCAGCGGAAACAGCTCGAGGCGCAGAAGCTCCACCAGCAGCGCGAAGAGAAGAAGACGGAGCTGCAGAGGCAACGGGAGCGGCTGGAGCGGCAACAGCAGGAGCTCCTGGCCAAGCATCAGGCGGAAACGGAGCGTCTGCGGGCCAAGCTGGCGGAGAAGAACGGCGGGCTCGACCAGGCCCAGTCGGCGGCAGGGTCGTCGTCGAGCGCCGATCTGCTCCGCGCCAAACTGGCGGCCCTGGAGCAGGAGGCGAAGATGCTGGGCATCGACCCCGGCGCCGGCGCCGCGGCGGACCACGCCTCCGGGTACCGCGGCCGCGCGGGCTTTCACGTCCGGGGCGCGTACCGCGGAAGGGGCGCCGCGGCCGCCCCCCGGGGACGGGGTGCCTTCTTCCCGGGACACGCCGGGAGACATGCCGCGTACGCCCACTTCTCCATCGACAACCGTCCCAAGAAGCTCGCACTGACGGGCGTCGACTTTACGCCGCCGGAACGGGATGAGCAGCTGCGGCACTTTTTACTGGTACGTGCATTTCCTAGGAACGCGGTGCTTCTGTGCTCTTTTTGTTATTTTGGCCGTTCTTTTTCTTTTTCTTTTTCTTTTTCTTATTTCTTTTTTCCTTTTTATGTCTTTCATCATCTTATACCCTGAACTGGTTGTGTCATTTTTTCTCTATTCTTCTTTACATTTTCCCTTCATCCTCCCTGCATTCCTTCTCCCCCCCCCAACACTCCCTGCTCACGCATTCCCACAGAACATGGGCGAGTTCGAGTCGGTCGACACGTCCCCCACCGTGACGCACGTCGCGTTCCGGGACCGCAAGACGGCCGAGAAGTTCCACGCCGCGCTGCACGGGAGGGAATTCCCCGGCGTGCAGGGCACGTTGGAGCTGTCGTGGATCAGCGACGCGGCCGGCGCCCCGGGCCACGCCCACGCCCACGCCCCCTTTGATGCCAAGACCGGTGGGGAGGAGGGTGGGCCGGCGGGGGATGCCATGGCCGGCATGGACGAGGAGGGGGAGGATGTGGAGGCGGAGCGGGAGGAGAGCAGGCCGGTGAATATGGATTACGAGGCCGAGGGGTGGTGAATGGGGCTTGGAAGAGCGTTGGAAGAGCTGGCCCCGCGGTTGCATTTGGATCGTCACGGTACCTTGTATTGTAGTGGTAGTCTTGTATGTACATGGCGCAGAAGAAGCGAGACGTGGTTCGCAAAACGCTCAATGGGCATCATCGAGCACCAATGCGTGTCGCGTTGCATTTGCATCTGCATTTGCATTTGCATTGACATCGTAGTGGCACATGCACTGCAGTCTCGAATCCCGCAAGGAAAAAGGAGGTGTCCAAACAAGTACCATTCAGCAACAACGTCTCATCCAATTCTCTTCCTCCGACCGCGCCCCTCGCCCTCACCGCGCTGCCTGCCCAACGCGCATCCCCCAAGGTGGCTCCTCTTTTCTTCTGTCTAGACACATCTGGCTGTGCATAGGCGGGGTATCGTTGAGATTTGTAGTACGTATATAAGTATGTTGTGCTCGCATGTCGCAACGAACAAAAAAAAGAGGGGGGGGGGGGGGGGGGAGGAAAAGAGAAGAGGGAACGAGAAACGAAAAGACGACGAAAAAGAAGACCGAGTTTAGGGTTCTCGTGCATAGGGGACGGGTGTGCAAAGGCAGTCGCCCTACGTAACCGGGGCTGCTCGTCTTCAATTCCAATCCCTTGCCTTGGGTTGTCTCCTCTTCTCTTGTCCAGTTCTCATCAATTCCAATTTCCCCCCTCGACGAAAAAAAAGAAAGATTGATAAAAATATAAAATAAAATAAATAGAAGAAGAAGAAGAAGAAGAAACCTTCTTCTCGCCTGGACACCTTGCCTCATTGCGACTGTAGCTTTTTGTTGAAAAAGTCACGCCTTTTTATTCCCCGCCTGTTAGCCGTAATCTCTTCGTGTTTGAACGCCATTTCCCCATGCATGCATGATGCTTCAAAAAAAAAACACACAAAAAAAAATTTGAAATCAGAAAAAAAAATAAAAAGAGAAAGGAAACAAAAGGGGTCACGTTGAAGAGGGGATTCAACGCAACCAAATGGGCGGGACGCCAGTTAAGTGAACGTCCCGGATGACTGCTGTCGCTGCCAATGCAAAGCATTCCTGGTGGAGCAGGATGGCCAAAAAAGAAGACGGAAAAAAGGAGGAAAAGAACAAAAAGAATAGGGGAAAAAAGGAAGCCAGAATTTTTGGTCATGTCCGTTTTTACGATGCCGAGATGGGTTTGTCGAGTTCGTTCACTTCCAGTCCTTCAAAAAGATCAAAGATGGTTTCATTTTCGTGAAAGTCATTGTTGACTGCCAATTGTTAGCATTTTCAAACACGGCCGCGTAAAAAAGAAACAGACCGTTGAGGGCCTATTTACTCACCAACGTTGACGAGGTACCACTCTTCCATCACTTGATCAAGCAAGACACGACTGGGTGTGTTGGAGTCGAAACAGTGAGCCCAGTCCGTTCCCAGTCGGAATGCCTCGTCCCTCCACGCCAGGAAACTGACGCTCTCGACGATCGTGGGCTGGACGATTTCCTTGCCCGGGAAAACACCCCAAGTGACCGCATTGGGCCCGTCGGATGGTGCGTTGGTGTGCAATTCGCCGTCCTTGGTAACCGCATAGTAGGTCAGCGTCGGCTTGGACTCCATTCTCTTGACCATTTCGGTGAAGATGGAGGCCGGCACGAGTAACTCCAGGTATGCCTTTTGGTAGACGTAGCCGTTGGAAGGACCCCATCCGTGAACGGGATGAGACGACTTGGCGCCATCAACTGCGGGCTGAGAATTGATGGTCAGGAGACCACGCTTGTTGAGCGCAATCAGCCTGTCCTTGATGGCGTCGGCTTCGCTGGTGAGCGGCGCTTCACTCCAGGGCAGAGAGTCGATCTCGCAGTTGAGATATCGGACGAATGTGTTGGCGAGTTCCTGCACCGTGGTCGGCTCACCCCACTTGTTGCGGTTGGCCTCGTTGGTACCGGTCAGACCGATGCCGTAGGCGTCCAGCTCACCAAAGGCGGGAGATCGAGAGTCGCCCCATCGGCCGTTGGGGAACTCGTCCCAGTCTTGAGTGCGCAGAACATACGACTTGTTGCGATTCCGCCAAAAGATGGGACGAACATCTTCGTCGCGCCGACCCAAGGCCTTGGACTGTTTCCATGGCAGAGCGTGCTGCAGCGGCCGTTCGGCACAGGGCGCCCAGTTCAGTTCCTCCAAGACCATGCGCGTGGCTTGAGCCAAGTTCATGGTGTAGAAGTGCAGGTGGTAGATGCCGTTGGCAAGCAGCTTGCGGCACATGTCCGCCACCAAGGTCTTGCCCATCTCGCGAACAGCCACGTCGTCGTTCTTGACGGGCTCCAGAGCTTCCATCCAGGCCTCGGGGACCTTGCATTGCATGTGCTTGGCTCTCCGGAGGAAGCTGGCATACGTGGCAATGGGCATGATTCCCGGAAGAATGGGGACCGTGATGCCACGCTCGCGAACCTTGCCCACCCAACGAAGAAAGTTGTCCGCATCATAGAACATCTGCGTAACAATAAATGACGCGCCCACGTCAACCTTCTCCTTCAAATGGTCCAGCAATTGATCCTCATCCTTGTTGTCATCGCATCCTTCAGGATAGCCAGCAACGCCAATGTCAAAGTGGCTTCCGTAGGTGGCTCGAATGTGCTTGACCAAATCGCGGGCGTACTGGAAGCCGCCGTCGGTAGCCGTCCATTTTTCTGAGGCCCGAGGGGGGTCACCACGCAGAGCGAGGATGTTGGTGCAGCCGGCTTTGTAGGCTCTGAGTAGAGCATCGTTGACTTTTTCCATGCCCATGTCGGTACAGGTCAGATGCATACACGTCTCGAGGCCGTAGACGGACTGGGCCTGGAGCACCATCTCGCAGGTAAGCTCGGCGATTCGGCCGCCAGCGCCCCAGGTAATGTCGATGAACTTGGGACCGAGATTGTACATGCGATCGATACGCTCGTAAAGGTTTTGGACACCTTGCGCCGTTTTGGGAGGGAAGTACTCGAAAGAGAAGGACGGCTGGCCATTCTGCTCCGCCTCAAGTAGCATATCCTTGATGAGCATTTTGACAGTGGTTAACGAAAACTGGAGGCTTTAAAGGACTCGGCAATAGGCCAACAATGGTGCGAAAACGGAAAAAAGGAAAAAAAAAATTCGTTAATGGTGAAGACTTTGTAGCCCTACTCCCGGTGACGAATGTAGAATAAGGTGAACAGATTCGACGAGATTCGCGGCCCAACAGACGGAGAGTAGGACAATGCAGGCCAGACAAACCCGAACTGCACGATGACCACGCCGATCGGACAATTAGGACGGAACAGGGTCGCGGTCAGCCAGTAACTTGGAGGCTTCGCTAATCTCCCAATCCGAGGGAACGGCCAAAAAAAATTAAAAAAAAAAAAAAAAGGAAAAAAGGAAAAAAGGAAAAAA
>SRPY01000958.1:0-11413 GCA_018360145.1 Claviceps africana | reverse complement strand
TTCTTTCTTTCTTTCTTTCTTTCTTTCTTTCTTTCTTTCTTTCTTTCTTTCTTTCTTTCTTTCTTTCTTTCTTTCTTTCTTTCTTTCTTTCTTTCTTTCTTTCATTTTTTTTTTCGGTTCTTTTGGTGTTAGTGAAGGTCTCCATCGTGTGTTCATAGTATATGACGTGAAATCAGTGCCCCGAACCAAAGACTGGACAAAGAGAAAGGGAGTTTCCTACCCATCGTCAGTGTGGTCAGCAACGTAACCATTTACACCGACACAACCATCCCTCTATTCCTTGCTCTCGAGATTTCGGACAGGTACAACGGGGCGACAACGGTCAGGCCACCAGCCCCGACACCGCCCATATCCTCGCAAACAGCAATACTCGGATGTTGCTTGAGGAGAAAGCCACGGTGAAGAAGCCCGTCATCCATAGTATGGTAAAGATCTGCCAAGTTCGAAGGCGGCCCATCGCATCTGTGACATACAAGGCCATGCCGGCTCCAATCGCGGCACCGAGCACACCCAGCGACGATATAGTTGCGCGGCGGGCGGCCAGCTGTGTCGGATCATGGGTCCAGCCGTCTCTGACCAGGCCAAAGTCTTCCAGAAAGGACTGAAGTTCTGATGCCGAGGCAAACCCACCTTCATCGTAGCCCTTGGGATGGACCCGCAGGATATTACAATGACGGCAAACACATAGAACCAGTTGATCGTGATGGGGCGCATTTCAATCAGCTGCTGAAGACGTCGCCCAAGCCCCCTTTCCCTTCTTCTCAATGTCGGGAAAAATTTGCTCTTCGCTAGCGAGGAGAATTAATCTTCACTTCCCGTGCAGTACACCTCTCGATGAGTGTATACATAAATATGTACATCTGTAAGAAGAATGAGGCGAGCCAGGAGTATTATATCAGATGCTCCGACTTGGCGATGTTGGGTCAGGTATGCGACTGGAGGGAACCGGGACTGTACGGGCAACGGATGATAAGTGGGATTTTCGTACGTGCAGCTCATACATTCGGCATCTGCCAACCCGGCACAACTATCGTCCACCACTAACGCACTGCATGATGCGCGTCCATCGCGGACCGGCCACCTGTCCGCGCGTCGAGGATGTGCCAAGAACAAAGGCGCCAACCTCTCTCCGAGCCAAGGGGGGATCAGCGGGTCCGTTTACTGTCTGCCGGGTTGCGTGCATGAGTTGTGGCAAAATCATAGGGCCTGGGCAACGGGTGCTCAGTCGCGGTCGAATCAGCTTGCATTTTCCAAGCGCATTCTTTTGCGTCGTCACGCTGAGAAATTCGCGCTTTTCGTGTCGCAAACATTGCTTTGCGCAGTCGTCCATCGACGACGAGAGACATGCGACATGCGACATGCGACGCGTGCCAATCTGCAAGACCGAAATGCGCGGGTGTGTCACGTGCGCTCTAGATATTTTGGGGTCCGACGAGCTCCAACGACTCAGAAGCGAAAAGTCGCCTGCTTTTCTCCCATCAGACGCGACCGCTCTTACGTGAAGACCCCAACTCCCGTGGCTACTACATGCCGTCCTCGTGCAATTTCCTCAGAATAAAGTTTCATTGGAAAAAAAAGTCTCATCTTGATTGGTTTTGCGCTGCCTACTTGTGCCGTGTCTGGTTGTATCGCCACTCCTTTGAGGCCCACGCTGTTCCTCCTCAGAGAGCTAAGCTAGCCACTGTGATAATGAGGCTTGCAACATCCGGAATGCCAGACGAGGATATCGTGAACTGTGATTTCTGAAACGAGACGAGGAGCGCGACTGGTTTCATGATGCAGTAGACTGCGAGGTCATCGCTCAGCCATGAGTTGACCGATCCTCCGTCTTATGAATCGTTCCTACTCGAATGCTGAGCGGCTGCAGAGTTGACATGGTTTCAAATACTTCGGGCTCCAATGACATAGCATCTGAGCCAAATTGATGGCTCATAGATGGTTGAAACACAGGATGTGAAACTCCCACCGCGAGTCCGTTTGATTCCGGAGAGTTTGTGTAGACAGGATCTGCACTGCCTACTGCAGATTCTGCAAGCGGTGATGACAGTTTTTGAGACGTCATGTGGGGAGACGTGCCAGGGGGCACTCCTATGACGCTGAGTTTCTTATTAATATTGTTCAACGCAGAGGCAATCACTAATATGAATCCATGATGAGCACAAAATCTTCAGAGACAGCAGATAAGGGTGGGAAACAGTGCCATACCTGGACTGATTTGCCCTAGTTGTTGCAAGCATTGAATACAATAAGTCAGTTTGCGCATAGCTTGGTGATTATCCGGGCTAGCCTGCACTTGAAGAAGAAAGATGGAAGACGCGATATACACGCAATATGCGAGGGATAGGACGCAAAAGTTTATGGTAAATGTTCTGCAAAAAAGGTCGAAAATCGTGATAATGGAGGTTGCCGATGTGACACTCTCGACCAGATGTCGTTGAATGGGTAAGGTACCTTCGACTTCTTGTTGACCTCTTCCAGTGAGCATTGGCCGATGGAGCAAAATTTTGAAAGCGTGATACAGGCAACTATGACGCGAGATTAGCATCCGCAGAGCACTGCTCCGCCAAGGAATATCTTGCGGGCGATCGTGGGAGGTTTATATGAAGTTCTATGTAGCAGGAGCCTTACTTGAGTGTCACAATGTGAGAAGGAGGGGCTAAGGCTGGCAGTGAAGCCGAATCGATTTTGAGATGGCTTTCAAGCTGATCCCACCACAGCTGCAACAACGGCTCCTGCGTGTCAAGACACGCTTGAATTTCCGCATCAGTATTCTGGGACAGCGGATCGTACATGTGGATGAGAATCTCGTTGAAAATGACAGACAGGCGGCACATGCTCATGAAGCAAGTAGCCGAGTGCGCAGTTGTAGGAGGATATTTCCGTGTTGGGTCTGTTTGAGGAATACCAAAAGGCACCCACAGATCATTCTCCGCCGAGTCGTCGTCTGCGTTTTTTTTTGTTCTTTTGGTCAGCAAGCAGCTTCAATGAAGAGTTTTTACTCGAGATTGAGGATCTTACACATGACATGGGAGGGGGAGATGTTGGTCTTCTGTAGAGACGGCGAACGACCGAGGTAGAGACAAATGAGCTTGTCCCAAAGGTAACAGGCCCAAAAAATGCGCCGACGAATCTCTAGCTCCTCATCGCTCAAAGGAACGGAATCTGGGAAGCGCTGGCTATCTACGCAAATGCCTAGGTGGTCAACCAAGCGGAAAGCGATACCACTGTACGTCCAAGCCTGAGTAGTATTTCCTAGACTGCATTCTTGCGCGCTAAGCAAGAGGAGAGTTTGTATCGTGGGAATTGTGCAAACCCCGTTACTCAATTCCTGAAACAACATGGTTCGGGCATGTTTTCCGAACACGATTCCTCCTTGGTATGACTCATCAAGGATTCTCTGGTTTAACACATCACTCCGCGCCCATCGGATGGAATGCGATATCACGGCATTCAAAAGAGTGTGAGAGTAGTACGGCCCCATGGCCTGCATATCACCTTCAGATTATCAGATAGTGTCGCGCGTGTGGTGACGGACAAATCGATACGTACGTGTGAAAGTGGGCCGGTAGATAAAATTGAAAAGTGGCTGAATCCAACACCAGTGCACATTGAGAAGATATTGAAAGGGCTCCTGGATGACTTGTCAGTCTCAAGTCTTCCTAAACGGTTCCTTGCCTCTTTTTAACGTGCTTCTAAATGGAGTGGTGCGTCATACAGGGATCTCGGACAGGTTTTCCATGGCCCTTTGGTGCCAAGCGTTGGTAACGAGGCGTTCTCGTCGCTGGTTATCGATATCAGAAGTACTATTCGATTGTGGAAGAACCGAGCCGGCGGACCCATTGCGGTTACTGGGAAGGTTAAAAAAGCTGGTGGCCCCATGATACGTGATACTTCCCTTATCATCAACTTTTAGGGTTTCGAAGTTTCGATTGATACTTTGTTCATCGAAGCCATGTCGCGAAATGTGTGCCGATCCGTCGGGATTGCTTGGTGGCGGAGGGCTTGAGTGGGAAGATTCAACAATGGATGGCGGAGACCTTGTCAAGATTTTCACTTGATCCTCCAGCTCCTTAATGCGTTCTTCCAGGCGTTGAGTGTATGACAAGGTCGGATTGCTGAAAGGATGATGGTCAGAACCTCAATCTCGCACCAGCCGCATCACCTGGGGAGAGGAGCGAGTATCATGAACCAACAGCTTGTAGATGCACTCATCCTTACGAGCGACACATCGCTGGCAGATGGGCTGTTCACCTCCGCACTTGACCTATCAAGATAGAAACAAAATGTGGTGAGCAGTTCCACACGTCTTCCATGAACGAAGCATCAGATATGATTTGCGCAACCAGGACGCTACGTTACAACAAAGTGTACTTTTGCAACAATGCAAGACGTTCGTCGGTCAAAATCCGTCCATGCCCACGGCGACATATCTACGCAGAGGATTTCTAGACGTACCTTGCGCCGACGACATGGCTCACAAGAGAAGGCGCTCTTCTTCGTTGCTTTTACCGTAGACATGTTGACGAAGACGAGTGAGAAGGCAGAGGCTGGCAAGCTCGCAAGACGAGCGAAGCGAACTCAGCCCACGACAATACCAAACCAAAAAGTTGAGACAGGTCGAGATGTGGGCGTATGCTGAAGAGTCCTAGACGCTGCTTGGCTGTGGAAGGACGTACGAGAGCAGCCCCATCAGCCTGGCTCGGAAGATAAAATGAAGCACGAGATGTCGTGTTTGTACACTGTTGGCAGAGAACAGGCTAAGGGGAGATGGCTAGGTAAGTGAGCGGCGGCGATGTCCACACGAGCATACTGAGTGAAACAGACGAGACCAGGCTGGATTTGAAAAGACACGGCAGTCAACGGGCCACCAATGTCAAAAGGGTGGAGCGGAGTGTCTTCTGGCAACGTTGACAGGGAAAACGGAGAATCGTCAGGGAGAAGAAAAAAGGGGGGGGGTGTGAGCCCCCGCGCGCTGAGCACTCGGTGCCTCTTTCCTGTTTGAAAAGCGGTTCCCGTGAAGGAAGGCGCCACCCCAACATCAGACATGGAAGAAACAGCCGCCGAAGACGACAAATACGTGAATACATGCTACTTGGTAAGTACTTATGAGCATACTTACGGTACCATGTACCATGCGCGCGTGTGTGTAAGAAGTACTTAAGTAGGTACGTGAAAGTACTAGGTAGGTACCTACCTAGGTACCTACTACTTTATGTAAGAATATGGCGACAAACACACCCTTTGATTTTACATAAATTCAGCGCCATTAATACCCACTGTAGTAAGTATGCATCTGGTAGAGGTATGCCATTTCGTCGGTCCGGATTGCAAACAAGGGGTCGCACAAGCTGCTGACATCATCTCCAGCAGGACAATAGAGACCTGGGCGGCTAGGAGTCTCCTGAGCTGATACCGACAGGGCAGGACAGGGCAGGACAGGGCAGGACAGGGCAGGACAGGGCAGGACAGGGCAGGGCTGTATGTGGTCTAGGATGGGATGGGATGGGCGGCGGGCGGAGAGCGAAGACTCGGCAGCCTATTCGCGTCGAATGGAGCGCCTCTTCCAACTAAGAAAGGGGGGGGTTGAAGAACAAGAAGAACAAGAAGAACAAGAAGAACAAGAAGAACAAGAAGAACAAGAAGAACAAGAAGAAGAAAAAGAAGAAAAAGAAGAAAAAGAAGAAAAAGAAGAAGGAAAGGAAAAAGGAAAGGAAAAAGGAAAAAGGAAAAAAGTACCAGTCAGGTATCATTCGGTTCAAGGCGTCGGAGTTGGACATATGTGGAAGGAAAGAAGATACAATCAATCATTCGATGACTGTTGGCGGTGCACAGCCCCGAGCGTACCATCGGTCCACTCATAACAAAGGGCTCCAACAGGCCAATGTAAAAAATGGCTTCTATTTGAGTGCGGTAAAGCGCCAAATATGTAGGTTACGGGCCCCACATCTGTATGCGTACACAAGCAGTACTTTGTATCAGCCGTAAGCTACCCAAGTAAGTACCTACTTACTTACCTACTTATACTAGACTGAACTTCTATTGCAGTGTAGCTCGTATAAAAAACGAAATACTCCCTATCTTACCTACCTAGGTGAGTAGGTAGGTACCTATGTAATTGGCTCAGTAACCCTTTTGTGACCTGTTTGGCGCTTTACCGCACTCAAAGGGATGATGCAGACACGTGACGTCAACGTGTGAGATGAAACATCTGGCGGCGTCCATGGCACAGTGGGTTCAGGGAATCCCACTGTAACATGGGGGCTGGGGTTACTTTCCCCGAGGAAGGAGGGACCCGGTCGGCTGATGCTGCGCAGATGATGATGGATGGTGCCTGTGGCTCTGTGGCTCTGTGGCTCTGTGGCACTGTGGTCTGGCCACTGGTGTGCGTGCTTTCCTTGCATGCGCACGCTTGCAGCTTGCACCTGCCGATAAGTTTTCTCAACGTTGAACCAGAACCAGGCATTATGTACATAAACACCCTTGTTGCCAGATGAGGCATTTGGCGGTCATGCTCAAGCGCCATTGACCCAAGCTTTCTGGGCGAGATCTGTTTGGAGGTGGCAGGGCATGGGCATGGGCAGTGCATCGTCCAGATTCAGAAAAATGCTTGTCGCGCCATCTCATTCTCCGCTTCGTGTTCTCAACAAGCTGCTGGTACGGTGAGTGTCGTGCCGATTCTCCACAATGTCTGGCGTCTGGTCCCTTTCTGGTCCCTTTCTGGTTCCTTGACACGCCGACCCAGGCAAGTAGCGCTTTTACAGTTTTTTGACATGACAAAACGCACAGGTCCTTTGTTTCCTCGAACGCCTACGTCTCGCCTCGACAACGCACACGCGCATGGGCGCCACCTTGTCGTGTCAAAAAAAAGATGACATGAAGGACACTGGTTCTTCTTCGGGGTGTGAAAAGGGCAAATTGTGACCAAGTCGTTGGGCCGCTTGACGTGCCGGCAAAGGTTCAGAAAAAACAGACATTGTGGGTTTGAGACAGACATTTCCACCATGGGCGGCATGTACATACAATGTACTTGACGTACATATTATGTACATGTTTTATCAGACTGCTCATCTCTCTGGCTGGCCCATGTTGGTTCATGTCTTGCCGCGGCCAGAGCGGCCCAGCATTTCCAGCCCCGATTGCCAGCCAGACTCACTCCAGATTCCTGGACAGGCCACATCCAACCCGTTCCCCGGCACAAGGCGCTAGGAAAATTGACTCGGCACTGCCGCGGGCGGCGGTGGGGTCGCTTCAACGTTCAATGTGCAGGCAGTCCATGACTCCATGCTCCCACGCCGACGAGACCAATGACGTTGTCAGCTGCTGTGACAAAAAAGAGTTCCCCTCTCGGTCTGGTCTGACATGCCATCTGTCAACATGGCATTTGATCGACAGCCTATCAAGTCCATGTGTCAGACCGCTGACAGCCAGATGCCTCGAGGAGAGGCCCAGATCAGCAAGGCGACTGCCGGAAGGATTGACCACGGGCTAGGGCTGACTGCAAGTACCCAGGTACTTACTTAAGTACTTGCCCATTTGTACATACTAGGTACCTAAGTAGGTAAGTACGTGGACGTGCGGGCGGATGTTGTATGCTGTTATGTGTCGGGTCCATCATTCCATTCATCCCACTCGAGCTGTCGGTCTAGCATCCGCCATGCACCAAGCACGGAGTCTCGGCACGAAGTCGCGGTATCCCTGGATGTCGTCCGGCAGAAGAACACATGCCAGACCCCACTGTGTCAGACTTGGGGTTCCCGCAGACTCCGCCTTGACTAATCATCAATGCATTGTTGAGTGCGTGTTTCATCGTCTCGGCCCATCTGGCCTGCGTGTGAGAGCCATGGGTCCTCCTGGGTGCCTCCTCAGGCGCAAGCACATGGAGTATCCGAAGACGGAAGACCTAATGCTCTTTTTGCGGGCAAAGCGAAACCTTTTCAGAAAGGCGGAAACCGAGTCGGGTCGTGTAAACAAACGTATGCGCCCATGTTATCGGGTGAGGAGGGACCGGGGCTAACCAGGTAGGCATCCAACGGGCTCCAACCCGCCCGAAACGTCGCAAGTTGACAAGGGCACGACAAAAAGGTAAAATAAAACGAAGAATCATTGATATTTCCAAGTCCCTGCGCAGTGGGGCGCATACCCGACTTAGCGGTCTACTGTGTCGATTACTGCCCCGAACAAGGTTGAAGGTAAGCCGGCCTGTGCCAAAAAAAAATATACATACTCGCAAAGAGCAAGCGGTCCGCAGACGAGGGGGGGATATGCTAGACATCCACCCAGACATCCACATCAGCCCTTGGTCCGCGTCTCATCCTCCGCGGCCAGGGCACCCAGCTCTGGGGTGATGCTCCCCTCCGAAGGGGGGTTGTCGTTGGGTACGTCGCCGTTTTGGGGCATTGGGCATGATGCGTCGTTGGGCAGGTTTATATAAGCCTGGGCGGCTCATACACACTACATGAACAATGAGGCAAAAGGAGGGGGTGTTGGGGAGTGGAGACAGAGTCTTGGAGTATTGGCCAGCGCATCTTTGACGGGAATACAAAAGAGATTCACGGGACGCAAGAGTCGCGGTTGCAGGATCCGCGACAAAGAGGTATACGGACAGCTCAAAAGGCATCCACACTACAGCAACACGACGTGGTCCGGCACCGACAAGGATAATCGTTAGGAAATCCAACATTTTTCTTTTTCCTTCTTTTTCTTTCCTGCCTCTGCACACATCAAGATTGCGCCTGGCGGCATCTACCTTGGATGGGCCACATTCAAGATCCCACACCCATGTGCGCACATGCCACCTACGCCCCGTGGACTAAAGCAGCCGATTTCCATCGCCCGCGTGGAGGGAAAACTCTAGTTGTTCTTTCCGCCGAGGACATACGGCGTTTGATCCCGGAAAATCAGCCCCGGCTTCCTCGCCGCCAGATCAAGTACCATCTCGGCGAAGAAGCTATTCGCCCACGCGAACCACGGCCGCGAAAAGTCGCTCGCGTTGTAAATGTTGACGCTCTCGTGGATGAGGCCCAGCCCGGAAGTGTTGTCCAGGATGAGAGCCAGCCGTTGCTTGATCTCGTCGTCGTCGTCGGTGCCGTAGATGGCGGAGATTTGGGACATGGGCCAGGGATACGTTGCGTTGACGTGGGGACCCCTAAGCACGAGAGTGGTGAGCAAGAGTTTTTTTTTTTTTTTTTTTTTTTTTTTTTTTTTTTTTTTTTTCTTTTTTTTTTTTTTTTTTTTTTTTTTTTTTTTTTTTTCTTCACCGTTGTGGAACTGTTGTGTAATTTTACTTCCCACGGTTTCGAAGTAATGGTAGAGTAGCAAGGAAAGGGGGAGTGAAAACTTACCCGATACCTTGAAACTTCTTGCCGACGGCAAAGTAGGGGTTTGCGCGCGAGAACATGGCCGCCTTGGTCTTTTGATAGGTGCTGTCGTTGCGGGGCAGGAAGCCCAGGTAGGGGAGCGAGACGAGACTGGGGACGTTGGCGTCGTCCATGATGTACTGCCCGCCGTATCCGTTTGTCTCATAGGCAAAGATGCCGCTGGACGTCTTTGTGTGCTCGAGGACGGCCTTCCGGACCACGTCGGCGTAGTGACGGACTCGGCGGGAGACGGAGCCCAGTTTGCGTTCCTTGTCGAGCATGTCGGCTACGTGGCCGAGCTCGACGGCCAGCATGGCATTGTCGGACGTGATGAAGTCTACGTGGTCAGGGGAAAGCGGGGGGCGAGGAGAAGGGTTAGAAAGAAAGAAACAAGGTAGGGAGGGGAAGTCGCGAATGCGCGTGTTCCATGGGAGAGGGGCAACGAACTGAAGACGCAGATGTCGTCCGAGGGCCGATGGCTCGACGCAACGAGACCGTTGGCCAGTTTGGGCTCTCCGTTTCCGCTATTGGGCACGGGCGGCGATAGGGATCCCGTTGTGCCCGTCCAGTTGTAGTAGCTGACAAAGTCCCAGTCCTCGGACCACGTGCTCTGGGATTGTTCCTCGATTGTCTGAAGGATTTTGCTCATGGCATCCTCCCCTTGTTGGGACAAATGTCAGAAAGAACGGCACTATGATGCAGACAAGAGGAGCGGCATTTCAAGGGGGGGAGAAAAAGAAGAAAGAAGAAAAGAAAACCTACAGTGGTTGTTGATAAAGGACGTATCTTTTGTGTTTTGATAGTACGAGCGGGAAATCTTGAGAAAGCCAGCCAGCGAGTCCAGCTCATACTGGAAAAGAAATCGTGAGTATTTTTACCAAGGACGGGACAGCAAGTTTTTTTTTTTTTTTTTTTTTTTTTTTTTTTTTTTCGCGGCACGCGCGTACCTTGCACTCAAACACAATTTGATCGTCGACGGGCCTACGCACAATTAGCAACAGGGTTTGTGCCAGCGTCGATTGGACGGGGGAGGAGATACGACTTACGGGTTGACTTGGACCTTGAGAGCCCAGTCGTTCACGGTCGGTTGCAGCCCGGATTCGGGGGGCGGCTGGAAAGACCCTGGGTGTTTGTCAGACGGGTGGTCGGGAGTTTCGGAGCGCATTTCGGTCACGACAGTTTTAAAAGGGAGGCTCTTCCTACCGCAGTATGGGTACTTGGAAATGTATCGCGACTCCGTGTTGATGACTGCTTTGACGAGGGCCTTGAGGTTGTCGTCATGGGGCAGCAGCTTGTACAGATGCGCGAACTGGTTGCCCGTGTCGCGAAGCCATTGCGCACTAGTCCACGTCGGTACATTTCGTTCAGCATCATGTCAAGCCTGTCCCGACTCTGCGTCCGTAAAAGGGGGGGGAAGGAATGTACGCACGTAATGTCCTGCGGAAAGCCCATTGTCGGTTAGACGAAGAAACCACACAAACCGCAACGGGGGACCATCTCGGCGGAGCCAAACTTACACCCGTGACGATGAAAGCCAGATTGACCTTGGGGTCAAAGTACTTGACCGTCGTGTCCAGCGTGGAGGGAAACGTGTTCTCGAACAGCCGCGCCAGGTCGGGATCCCTGATGCGCGCCTTCATGTCCCCAATGACTTTCTACGCGCGACGCCGTTAGAATCGTGGTCCGAGGGGAGGCGCTGTCATTTCGCGGGAGAGCAGCGCGGTACCTCGACGGCCGCGCTCTTGAAGGTGCGGCACTCCTCGCTCGGGCGCATAAAGGGCAGCTTCAGCGGACCGTTGGAGTAGGGCGCGTGTGGCCTGCGCGAATAGTCGCTGTAGTCGGGACACGACGATGGCGTCTGGTCGACGGCGTCGTGGGCCGAGGCCGAGGCCGACGAGGGAAGGCCAGCAGCCACCAGGCCGCACGCAGCCACGGCGGCGGCGTGTCGGAGCGAGGCGTTTAGTCTCATGATGGCGAGAGTTGCTGTGCTTTGGTTCCGAGGCCGTCGGTACCTCGTTTTTCTTTTTTCTTTCCTTTTTTTTTTTTTTTTTTTTTTT
>SRPY01000957.1:0-11420 GCA_018360145.1 Claviceps africana | reverse complement strand
CCCCCCCCCCCCCCCCCCCCCCCCCTCCTTCAATCCCTGGCCGTCAGCCATCACACTACATGTGCGCTCGCATATACGCGCCTACACGCATGACAAGCAGCACCAACTTCTTTTTCCCTTGTTTTACGTCCCATTGGTTGAGACGTACAGCCCTTTCTTCTCTTTTGCGCCTATTGTAGCTCTTTCTTTTCTTTTCTTTTCTTTTCTTTTCTTTTCTTTTCTTTTCTTTTTTTTTTCTCCTTCTCTCCCCGCCTGCTGTCCTCTGCGAGTGCCGGAGTGCGAAACACATAGACATAGACGTTGTCACCACTATATTCGGGCAGCCCGGTTCTCGCACGTGGCAAAAAAAAATTCTGTTGGTGAAACCTGCTCTTTTTTTTTTTTTTTTTGGCTCTTGTTTCCTTTTTTATTTGATTTGTTTGATTTCTTTCTTTGTCTTCTTTTTCGTGTTACAAGTTCTGTCTCCCGCAGCCTCCGTTCTCTGGAAACGGCCTGCTCTCGAGTCTATTGGTCCTTGTTCCATTTGTCGGTTTCCCGACCCTTCTCGTTCTGGACGCATTAGCCTCTGTCCTCTACGCTCGCCACTTATACGAAATTGGGGTCCGGCAATCCTTTCCCCCGGCCAACCGAAGGGGGAAGAGCAAATAGGAGGCGGGGAAAGAAAAAGAAACAACAGAAAAAGTAAAACCAAAAATCTCTGCTTTGGTGGAAAGAAAAACAACAACAGCAGCAGCAGCAGCAGCAGCAACAACAACAACAACAACAACAAAATAACAAAATAACAACAAAAACAAGGTGACGGCATTCGGCTTCTTGCTTCTTCCCTCCGCCAGATGGACAACGACTCGACCTATGGGGAAGAAGCCTCCAATGCCAGCACCTCGATATACAGCTCCGTCACCCGCTACGAATGGAGACATAATCGCCGCTACCATGCCTACCAATCCGGCTCGTACTGCTTCCCCAACGACGAGCGCGAGCAGGATCGCCTGGACATGCTGCACCATGCCGTCACGCGCCTCCTCGGCGATCGGCTGTTCCTGGCACCCATCGAGCCCGCAAGCCTGAGAATCCTCGACATCGGCACTGGAACCGGTCTCTGGTCCATTGCCATGGGGGATGCCTATCCGGCCGCGAGCATCACGGGCAACGATCTCAGCCCCATACAGCCCTCGTGGGTCCCCAACAATGTCAAGTTCCTCGTCGACGACGTCGAGCTCGACTGGGTCCAGTCGGAACAGTACGATTACATCCACTGCCGGTTCATGGCAGCCTCGATCAAGGACTGGCCGCGGCTCGTGCGACAGATGTACGGTGCTCTCAAGCCAGGCGGCTGGGTCGAGTTCCAGGAACTGTCGAGCTGCTTCTCCTCGGCCACAGACAATGCCGCCCCGTTGGCGAGTCACCACCCGTCGCATCCGTTCTTGCAGCTCGTCCAGGCCATGCAGGAGGCGTGTTCCAGGACGGGAAGGATGCTGGACCCTTCTGCCCATTTGGAGCGGTGGGCCACGGAGGCGGGCTTCGCGGCCGTGAAGCAGCTCACGCACAAGGTTCCCATCGGTAGCTGGGCTAAGGACCAGCAAGACAGGGACGTGGGCGCAATGATGGCCCTCAACTATGTCGACGGCGTCGAGGCCATGACGGCGGTACTCCTGCGAGATGTCCTTGGCTGGCCCGAGGACGAGGTGGAGATGTTGAACGCCCGCGTCAGGCTGGCGGCCAAGAGGGAGGAGCCGAAACTGTTGGTCGACTTTGTTGCCGTCATTGCGCAAAAGGGGAGGGGATAATCTGCTGCCCTCCCCCCACCCCCTTTAGTTTATTCTTTTTTTTTTTTTTTTTTTGTTTTTGGACGATTCTCGTCACACTTGCTTGCGGGCAAGTAAGTGGGAATTTCTTCCCCTTTTTAATGATTTTCATTCTTACCCATGATAGAAGGCGGAACCTTGGCTGGTGGCATATCACAATGATACCTGGGCCACAAACTTTGCATATGGCGGCGCACGTTTGCGACGGCTGGCAGATTCTGTGCTTGCTCTGCTTTCTTTGGTTGGCATGGCGTGGCGAGGCGTGGCGAGGCGTGGCGAGTTGGGCATTTTGTGGATTGCATAATGGATGTATTGGGTGTAGAGAGTGTCTAGAGGCCGTACATGGCCGTACATGACGTGTATCAATGCAGAGATATACAATGCCCTGGCTAGCTTGCCATGTGATGTCTGGGTTGCGTGAAAGGCGTGGCTGTTTGATGTGTGCAGTGGACTTTTGTCTAGCTCTGAGACGGCGTGGTAGATTCATGTCGTCTGTCGGAGTGGACTTTTGTGTTGTGGTGCAGTATCGTGTAGGTCTTGGTATGATTTGTGTCTTGATAGATTTATGAAATAGAAGACCCAGTATAATACCAGATCATTCTCTTGACACAGCATACCCGTTTATAAACAGACCCATTACAGCTACCGTTCTACACCAGACTCATTACAGCATACCCGTTCATAAACACCAAACTCCGCAACAGCATACCGTAACTCAACACTCCCATCAACGCCCAACCGTCCAGATCACTCAAAAGCCCCCCCGCCCAACAACCCGCCCACCAAACCAATCCTCCTCTCCGCCCCCCTCACCTTCCTCTCCTCCCTCCTCCGCTCGCTCCCCCGCGCCTCCGTCCTCGCGAAACCCCCCACGCCGCTCTTCCTGCCCGCGCCCTTCTTCATGGTGGCCGCTTCGCCGAAACCACCGCCCGTGCCGATGCCGGCGCCAGAAGTCGTGCTGCCCAGGGACGAGTTCGTCGTGGCGCGGCGCAGCAGCGCGGGTACTTTGAACGACGACGACGAGGAGGTCGTTGTAAAGGCCATGCGGCCCGACGAGGAGCCCGTGGAGGAGGACTTGCGCTTGAGGCCGATGCGGTTGATGACTGTGGTGGGCGCCGAGGCAAGGTGGTCGCGGGGTGGGGGGGACTCGTTCTTGTTGGGGCGTCTTCGACTCGTCCACTCTTCTTCGCCGCTGTCGGAGCCGGCTTCTGTGGCTGGGATGAAGGAGCCGCGTGACTCCTCGAGCAGGCTGGATAGCGTCTCGCGGACTTGTCCTATGTTGGATGGTTTCTTGCCGTTCTTGGTTCTGCGCAGATGGGCCGGGGGACGACTTTCCGGGGCCGCCACGCCCGACGGCTTCGGAGCGTGCGGGACCTGGCTGTCGGGGATGGTGGTACCGGCGGCCGGCCCGCCATCGTCCTCGACGTTGTCGTCGTTGTCCTGCGACTGCTGTGCGTCGTCGGCGTGTCCTTGTGATGGCGAGTCCAGGCCGTCGAGGAGGTCCATCTCGTCCACGTCGCCACCGTGGTCCTCGATGCTCCGGAGGAATGCCTGGTTGCCCGGGTTTTCGGCAATCTTCTTGACTCGCTCGTCGGCAAACAGCGCCCTTTGCATCTTGGCAAATTGCCGCCGCTTCATGCGCTTGCGCGCCTCGCCGTCCGAGTCAGAGTCCGACAGGTCAAAGTCGGCGCCGCGTTTGCGCCGCAACATGCCTTTTGTGATGTCTTTGAACAGCTTTTCTACTTGTTGCTCATCCCGTGCGCGCTCTCGGTCCCTGAGAGTTGTGTGTATAGGTCAGTGTCGTGTTCGGAATGGATAGTGAAAGGGTGGGGGGAAGCACTTGTAAATGCCGAGACGTACGCATAAAAAGCCGCCAGCTTCCTCCCGTCGGCGTCATTGCCAGCCGCGTCGTCAATCATCTCCTCCACAGACGCATTGGACTCGTTGTCGCTGTCCTCGCCGTCCGCACCGCCCAGGCCGGCATACTCATCCTCAGATTCTTCAGCCTGCTCCTCAACCATGTCCTTGGCCTTGCTCTTTTTGCGGTCAAAGTCGTCAACGGGTTGTTTCTTCTTTGCAGCGGCGTCTTTGAGTGCTTTGAAAGCATTTGTTTGCGTGCTGGGTACGTTCTCCTCCTCCTCCTCCTCGTCATCGTCGTCACTAGCGTCGGCAATGGCAGTCTTAGCAGTAGTCACCATGTGCATTCTTCTGTACAGCCGGCCCTTGCGGATGAGCGGCGAGTCCTGCATCGTGCTTTCCTGCTCGTCATCCAGCCTTTCCGCCAGCAGTGTTTCCATCGTGGAGACGGGAGGCTCGACAAATCTCTGGCGGAGCGGAGTGTGCTGTTGCAAGCCCACGTCTTGAGAAGGCTCCATCATCTCGGACACTTGTGTCGGCATCCCGTCGCCGACCAAGCTGCCGAGGCCGTGCATCTGAGACTGCGAGAGATCGAGTTGCACTTCCTGGGTTGCCGCGAGCACATCGTGTTGTCGCTGGGAGTCCAGAATCGTTTCTTCCATGGGCTCATCTGCAGTGGCTGAGAAGTTGGAGTCGGGAAAATGTTCCAGGTCGGGCATCATGGACTGGGTTGGTTGACTGGCAGCAAAATCGCTCGTCTGGCTGGTATCCATGGTGCCGGCGAAGATCTGGGTGAGGCCCAGACCGGCCGGACCTTGAACAGGCAATCCAGGAATAAACGTCTTCTTGGCCGATCGTAAGACCGAGCCGAGCGCACCGGGAGACGTAGTGCTTGCGCCTGCCGGAGTCACCTGCGTAGCCAGCTTGACGGGCTTCGGCGTCACATCAACGCCACCTTCGTCGTCCGACAGCACCGTGGTGGTCTTGCGAGCTCTCCGGTGTCTCGGAGCTCGTCGAGTGGCCATTTCTTCGTCTTCTTCTTCTTCCTGAACCTCGCCTCGCTCGTGCTCGTGCTCGTGCTCATGCTCATGTTCCGAGGCAGTAGAGTCCGCTTCCTCGTCAAACAAGACTCCGCCGGACGCGCTGTCATCCTGCTCCACCTCGTCGTCTGCATCCTCCAGCTCGTCCATTTCAGAGCCCGAAACGTCCAGCTCGACGTCGTCGGCGGCGACGGTGTCGTCCACGTCGGCAGCATCACGGTAGTCCTCGTCCTCGCTGTCATCCCACGCCAGAGGATCGACCTCCCCATTCACCTTGCTCAGTCTCCTGGCCTCGTCCTGCTCCGTCTC
Source organism: Claviceps africana (assembly GCA_018360145.1). Lineage (NCBI taxonomy): Eukaryota > Fungi > Ascomycota > Sordariomycetes > Hypocreales > Clavicipitaceae > Claviceps > Claviceps africana. The sequence goes on along the minus strand of SRPY01000957.1, from coordinate 6,409 downwards.
CATAATCTTGTGTGCCTCCTGTCTTGCCTTGGCGACCAGGTCCTCCACCTCTTGTTCCTGTTTCTCGCGCTCTTCCGCCGTCTGGACCACGATTCCCTGGCCCCTCAAGATTTCCAAGCGGTGTTCCCGCTCCAGTCTGGCTTGCTGCCGTGCCTTGAGATGCAAGTAGGCTTGCAGCTCTCCCGGTGTCATCTTGGACTGGTCGGCCTTGGACAGCCTTTCCTTGCCGGGGGACTTTACCTGTGCAAGAGCTCGCAGGGCATGGATGGAATGCGATTCACTCGTCATTTTGGACGGAATGCTGTCAAACAGTACATCAAGCTTGTTTTTGGTCGTCGTCGTGATTTGCAGTTCGTCATCCGAGTCCCGCGTGACGGAGTTGACGGGCAAAACGGGTAGCCGAACTCGTACTCTTCGCATCTGCATGTTCTTTTGCTTTTGCTGTTGCTGTTGCTGTTGCTGTTGCTCCTGGTCCGGACCTGAAGCTCGTAGACGCTGGCCAGACTCATCCGCAGTCACGGGGGGACAGCTCGGCTTGGTGCCGTGGCACGATTGTGCCGCACCATCATGTACACTCTCCGGAGCCAGAGTAGTCGAAACAGCTACGTCTGTTGCTGCAGTCCTGGAAATGCCGTCCTTGGGCACGGGGGGGGACGAAGGAGGCGTGGCGGCATCGTTCATTTCAACGTCGGAATGAGGAGTCGTAGGTCGACTGGAGCTGTGTGTGCGAGGCTCAGGGTCTACATGACCGGCTGGCTTGTAGTTGAAGCGTTGGAACAGGCTTTGTTTGGAAACCTTTTTTTTGGTCTTGGCCTCGTGGGCAAGTTGCATGTTTCTGGCCAAGCGTTGTGTTTCCCTGTTCATCTCCTCGATCGCTCTGCGGCTGGCCTTGCGGGTAGGACGAGCTTCTTGGGTCAATCGCCTACCTCCGTCGTCGTCGGTGATTCCGCCGCTATCATCCGAAGCGAGCTGCTCCATTTCCGAGGCAAGCCTCTCCCGCTGAACTCCTTGCTCAGCTTTGCGAGCTTCCTCGGCAGCCTCTCGTGCCAGGCGTTCTTGACGCTTTCGTTCAACGAGCATTTTGAAGCGATCGGATTTGAGCGCCGGGAGGTCGTTGTCGGAATCACCATCATTATGCTCATTGACGCTCTTGCTTGGCGAGGGCCGTGTAGGCGAAGAAACAAAAAGCCCCGGGCTCATGGTTCGACGCTGTTGTTGTTGTTCCTCATCCGAGTCATCCAACTGCGCATCAGCAGCAGCGCGGCGTTTCTGACGTCTCGGAGCTGTGGGAAGGTCCTCCTCCTCGTCGTCGCCATTCGAACCCTCATCGTCGTCCTTGTCCGCCTGGTCGCGCTGCAACATGATTCTGACGCGTTCTCGCGCGGTGACGGCCGCCGGTTTCGGGCTCTTTGTTCCCTCTATCGTCGCCTCAACGCCTTGCATCCGTGATGCGAGCTTGCCCCGCGGCCGCATCACAGGCTCGGAATCGTCCGTTTCGTCATCAACCTCATCATGTGCTGATGTCGGACGGCCGTGGGCTCTGGACGGACCGATTCCCCGGAGAAAAGATGGCCGTGTCGAGGTGACGTTTGTCCCTCCTCCTTCTTCGTCACTGCTCTCTACCGTCGCCAGTAAAGCCCTGATCTTTGAACGCGGCGTCAATGGGTCAGGTGAGCCGCTACGTGAGGCGGCCGAAGCAGCCTGCGAAGAGGGCATGGCGTCGGATATGCAAATGGCAACGAGAACCCGTTTAGGCTCAAGTACGAACGGCAGATGTAGATTGTTTCGTTCAGATCATCGAGTCTGATAAAGAATGAAGAATAAGACGTCTACACCATCTGCCAAAGTACGCAATTGGACTTGATATTGATGTTGTGATATGGTCTGCTGCAGGCGGTAGACAAGACGGTTTATCAATGTTGAAGTGGTTGTGGTTGTGGTTGTGGTTGTGGTTGTGGTTGTGGTTGTGGGTTGGAGGCTGGAGGAGAGCTCGAGACGCGCGACGCGATTCTGCGCGGCGCGCGACGTTGCGCATCATTTCGCGCGTATTTTAAATGGCCCTCGGCGCTAGGCTTGGCTGACCTGCGCCACAAACCCGCCTGCACAGTCTGTGGAAGTATCTCGGAACAGTGGGTCGTGCTTGGGTACTTAGGTACTTACTTACTTAAGGAATGCCGAAACTTTGCGCACTAAAAATGCGTGGCAAATGATTCGGAATTACCAAAGCCCACAGCACCCACCAAGTCCACTAAGTCTATCGTGTGAATTCTTCCCACTACGCCATATCCGCAAAGACTGGGCACAAACTGCGCACAGTGCGCCAACATTCGCTCTGTGCATGTCACATCACGTCACGTCACATCACATCACGACACAACACAACACAACAAGGACACGGCACAACCAGGTTTGGAAAGAGACAACTGCTTTACTATTGGGCATCTCCATGAAAATTCCTACATCTCTTTGCCTTTTTCTTTGCCCCAGACGGAGCCGCGACTTATTTGTTCAAAACCTTTTCTGCTTCCTCGACCCTTTGCCATGAAATGGGACGTTTCGGCTCCCAAGTCGACGCCCGATACTACCCCTAGAACAGCTTGTGCTCGAGGGTCATGTCGGATTCGGGTTCGAGCCCGACACAGGCGCGGAAAATGTTGGTCAAGGCCGCACGCTGCTTGGCCAGAGCATTGACCACTGGCGTGCCCGGAGGAGTAAGAGGGGCCTTGAGCATGTAGCTGAGCACACTCAGCACACTGTGGAAATGCTTGTAACCGCCTTCCGAAGTAGAGTCCTTCCACTGGATACGGGTCATCATCTCGGCGAGTACGACGAGATCGATGATGAGAGGAGAGGCCAGAAGCGAATCCTCACAAATATTGAACATCCTGTGGACAGAGTGAGACGGGTTAGATAGTACAGATACATTAGATCAAAGCTGAAGACGAACAGAGGTGAACGGAGGCCATGGTGGGGGGGCCGTGTCGTGAACTTACGAAATAGTCTGGTGACCTCCGAGGAAAATTTCGGCGTAGTACTCGTCGAGGGCACGTTTGTTGTCGGCTACGGCGGGCATGTACTTGATGACAACGCAATGATCAGGGTGCTCGCCCTTCTTGTACAGGACTGAATTGGCTTCGACCATGTCGTCGACCACGTTGGACTTGGAGATTTCCTTGGACCGGAATTGCTTCTGGGAGCTCAAGTTCTTTCCGTCATTGTTGCCCAGGTGATTGTAGCTGGCGATGGAAGTCAACTTGATACCAGCATTGATCATGAAGTCAACAAGAGCAGACTTCATCTTGGTCTGGCCAGATTTGAAGTCATCTCCACCAATGAATGCGTTGTGCTTTTCGGCAAGCTCGATCGCGCCGGGAACAAACGTGTTTTGAGGAGACCCGTTGATGAAGGGGGTGTTCTCGAGAATACAGGCGACGGCAAACACAGTCGAGGGGGACACTTCCTCGTGACCCTGCTCGATGGACTTGAGCAGGTTGTCCGCCGTGTCGTTCACGCCAGGGATGACGTCCGCGTAACGCTCGGTATTTGCAGTCCACATGACAATCACCTTGTCCAGATTGTTCTTGGCCTTGAAGTCGCGGATGTCCTGACGAAGCTTCTCCACGTGAGCATTGCAGGCCTTGGTGCCCTCAAGGACGTTGTCGGCACGATCTTCCTGATTTGCAGCAATGAAGTCGGGGTAGTAGATGGAAGGAAGAGGCACGAGCTCCGTCATTTCCTTTTTCACGAGGGCTTTCAAGGTCGGCTCCAGCACCTGAGCGCGGTCCATGGCCTGAGCGAGGTTCATCTTGCTAATGTCCCAGCCGCCAATGACAAGGTCGTTGGGGTGCACCATGGGCAGCACGTTATGGAAGGGAATATTGACGTCCCTGTTGGTTTTGGCCTCGGTTCCGAGCTTCATGGTGGAGGCCATGACAACGGATCCGTAGTAGTTGGCTTCGCGAGGACCCTCTTTGGTCTCCCAGACGAGGTTGCGGCGGTTGGCAAGAATACCAGCAGTGACAGTGGTACCATTGTTACCACCCCAGCCAACCAGCATCATGCCAACCTTGGGAACCTTGCGGTCGACCTTGAAGTCAAACTGGGTCTCCTTGGGAGTCGCAACAAAGTTTCCGTCGCCATCAGTCTCGACGCTGGTAGTGCGATACGTATACTTGGACCTGATCTCGGTGTCAGTGTAGCTGACGTTGGGAGAATTGACGACAAAAGTGCCGCGAGAAGCAGCGGCGGTGGAGTTGGCGTGAACCGCCCCGTTCGTGGAGCCCGAGGGAATTTGCGCGTGAGGAGCCATCGTGACGGACGAAATTGAAATTGACGCAATGGTGTTGATTTCCAGTGAGCCGATTTTCGAAAGATGTCTTGTTCTTTTGTCTAATGTCTGCCTTTACTGGGTCTGAACCGAGTCCGATGCTCCTCCAGAGGCGGCAGAGCAATGGGCTCCTGCGAACGGGTGGTGAATCCTGCGAATCTAATGTCAGTTGCGGCCCAGAGCTGCGATGCCACGACCGGATACGTACGAGTTGAGAAGATTGGAAAACGTCGTGACAAGAGAGTGATCGAGGTTCAATGCCTCGATCTGCTGGTTTGGTGATGTGTTTGTGGTTTTTTTTTTTTTTTTTTTAAGATCTTGGATTGGGATAGGTCGGTAGATAGCGGGCAATGTGGTTAGAGGAGCAGAAATGGGGGCAGGAGAAGCGTCTGGGTGGATGTTGACTTGATGCGTCAAGGAATCAGACGAATGCGGGGTTGACAGTCGTGGAGCCCGGCGGCCAGCGGTGAGCAAGGGCAGCGAGGGACTTTGCTAGCTTGAGTTCTTTTGTAAGTGTACCTACCTGCCTAACCCGAGGCAGGTATTTACGGCCCACTTGTAAGAGGTGCGTTGTCGCCTGCTGTCCATGGGTCCACCTGCAGTCACGGACGTGTCGCCGCACGTGCGTCCACCAGACAGCTGCCAGCACTGAGCAGCGCGATTCTCCCCGCACCTGCCCTTCTCGCCTCTGTTTGGCTCGCTTGGCTCGCTTGGCTGGCTTGGCTGGATGGGAACCAAAGCCGCGTGCATACAGTGTGTCGGAAGCAACTCCGCAACGTTTTACAGCAAAATTGTATGGGAAAATGTGCGGAATTACCGGGACTTACTGTACAACGGTATCCTCATCATGCCCAGCTCGGATGCGGCGGGAGGAGCAGGCAGACGCGAATGTCAGGGACAATCACCACTCATCCCGTCTTTTCCTTGATGGCCTTGGATGCAGCCGCATCTTGACGTCATCAGGCGCAAGCTCTCCCTCTTCGCGCCGCACTACTATTCGAATAGGGGCCGATGCGAGAAATGAAATATCGTCGCTTTGGGGCATAGTCCAGCTCCTCCTCGAGCTTATCAACAGAGATGGTGACATGGCAATCTATCGGCAGGGGATGAAGACGACGTCTGTTGAGACCAGATTGGATTGAGACGTGACAAGGGCCCGCGGGAACGGAGGGCGACAAAAAAAAGGAGGGGGAAAGGGGGGGAGGGGGGGGTTGAAGGGGTTCGCTGGGAAGTCGCTGCGTTCTCAAGGACCTGCCGCCACGTGACTGATGATCTGCCCGAGCTACAGGGAAAGCCCATTGTAAGTACATGAACAAGAGGTTTGGTCCGCTGCTGACCGATGCGCAAGTCAAGTTTCTATAATAAGAATTTGTACCAGGTGTATTGTTGGATTTATTATTGGAATGTCTTTTATGGGGGTTTGGCTCAATTTTTTCTTGATGAGAATTCTCTATACAAGTAGGTGCTTCGGTACTAGGTAGTAGCAGGTGGGCAGGTGCCTTCCCAAGTTGAGCGTCTCGGCACTCTCATTAGCCGACAAGATACTTGTCGTGCGTGTTTAAAAACCCACAGCCGTGTCTGCGGTCATGGTGGTTGCTGTAGGCGCTGCAGGTGCTGCGATGTATGTGGTTGTACAGATCTAGTCGGGTAAAAACGCCATCGGCATTCAAGCGCAATGTGACGATTCCCATCGACTTTCCAGGATGCAGGATGCAGGGTGCAGGGTGCACGATGCACGATGCACGATGCAGGGCAGCCACGGTCAGCCACGGTCAGCCACGGTCTACCTGGCCCCTTGACTCCTGCAGTGCCGCCCCCACCCCGGATCTGGCTCGCCTTTCCTCGGCACAGCGTCGAGGACAGAAGAGGCTCGACGATTTTGACCAAGGCAAGGGCTAAAACAACATGGAGGCCATTCTTGAAGCCACTCCGATTTCGTTTCAGAACCCTTTTGCCTCCTCAGTGTTTGATTCAACAAGCAACAAGCATAGCGGCAGCACATGGGGGGGGGGGGGGGGGGGGGTTGAAGGGGTTCGCTGGGAAGTCGCTGCGTTCTCAAGGACCTGCCGCCACGTGACTGAT
>SRPY01000956.1:0-11437 GCA_018360145.1 Claviceps africana | reverse complement strand
TGTGTGTGTGGGAAACTGACGGCATCCGCATTAGGCTTTCCGTGCTCGTTTGGTGTCTTTCAGGACTACTACAGTAGTCATGCGCCGTTTGCGGGATCGAATCTGGTTCCCATCATTGGCACATGCGCCATGGTGCGTCGTCCCGCGAAACAAGGCGCCCCTTGTTATTTTAAAAAAAAAAAAAAAAAAAAAAAAAAAAAATCTAACCCCCCCGAGTACACCAGGGCATCATGTATCTCGACGTCCCCCTCGTCATGGGCATGCAGCGCATGTATCCCCGGTTCGGCCGATGGAGCCCCATGCTCGGCCTCGTGCTCATGTCGGGCTCCCTGGCGGCGAGCTCCTTCTCGCAGGACGTCGGCCAGCTCATCGCCACGCAGGGCGTCCTGTACGCCATCGGCGGCTCCGTCTCGTACTGCCCCTGCATCCTCTACATAGACGAGTGGTTCGCCGAGAGAAAGGGCCTCGCCTACGGCATCATGTGGTCCGGCACCGGGCTCGCGGGCGTCTCGCTGCCGGTGCTCCTCCAGTTCCTCCTGCAGCGGTACGGCTTCCGGGCCACGCTGCGCATCTGGGCCGCCGCCCTGCTCCTCGTCACCATGCCGCTCGCCTTCTTCATCAAGCCGCGGCTGCCGCGCACGGCGACGACGCACATCAAGCCCTTCAAGCTCGGCTTCGCCCTGACGCGCACCTTTGTCCTGCACCAGGCCGGCAACGTCGTCCAGGGGCTGGGCTTCTTCCTGCCGAGCATCTACCTGCCCACCTACGCCCGGTCGCTCGGCGCCGGCCCCCTGGCCTCGGCCCTGACCCTTCTCCTCGTCAACATGGCCACCGCCCTGGGCTGCGCCGCCATGGGCCTGCTGACCGACCGTCTGCACGTCACCACCTGCCTCCTCATCTCCGCCCTCGGCGCCGGCCTCGGGACCCTGCTGCTGTGGGGGTTCGCCACCTCGCTGCCCGTGCTCTTCCTCTTCTGCATCATCTACGGCCTCTTCGCCGGGCCCTACTCGTCCACCTGGCCCGGCATCATGAGGCAGGTGACGCGCGAGATGAGCATGGCCGGCGCCGGCGCCGGCAACACCTTTGATCCCACCATGGTCCTCGGCATGCTGTCCACGGGCCGGGGCATCGGGAACATTGTCTCGGGGCCCCTCAGCCAGGCACTCATCCGGGGGATGCCGTGGCGGGGCCGCGCCCTCGGCGGTTATGGCACCGGCTATGGACCCCTCATCGCCTTCACGGGTGCCACGGCCTTTCTGAGCGGCTCGACCTTTGTGTGCAGGAGACTGGGGTGGATGCGGGAGAAGGACCGGGGCGCTTCGGCCCCGTGATGCGCAGTAGGCTGTGCTTGGGCGGACGAGGAGGGGAATCGACACTACATTCGTGTTCGTGCGCGGCGAATAGGAGATGCTCGCAAGGGAAACGGAAAGTAAAAGTAGGGGGGGGGGGGGGGGGGGGGGGAAGAGGAAAAAGAAGAGAAAAAAGAAAAGAGGAGAAATAGATTAAAGATAAAAGAAAGAAAAGGATAGAAATAAAATAAAGAAAGAAAGAGAAATAAAGGAAAATAAAGGAAAATATAAAACATTAAATTTAAATTTAAAAAGGACAAAAGAAACAAAAAGAAAGCAGACGTCATCATATCACATGTATCACGGCCTCCCCCCATCGCGAGCACGCCGAGGTCAGCGGGGACGATCAAAGCGGCCATCTTGGTCAATGTATACATGTTTTTTTTTTCAGCGCATGTCGCCGTTCTGTTACGCTGAATTTTCCCCGGTGAGCGTATATCTTCTGTAGCGCCCGTCCGTGAGCGGGCGAGAGCGGTTGGGTCGTCTTGGTGAGGGGCATTGGCACGGAATGTTTACTTGGACTGCCTGGCTCTGTTGTGTTTTTGTCGTCGTGGCGAGACACCAACACTCATTTATACATACACATACACATTCTCAGACGCTTCTCCCGCTGCTCAGTACCGGTCAATAATCCACTTCTTGCGCGCCTCCCCATCCATCTGCCGGAGCAGCTTCGTCTCCGCCTTCTTCACCTCCACGTACCGCTGGACCAGGTCGTGGCCCATGAGCGCCGACATCTCCTCGTCCTTGTCGAGACATGCGAGCGCCTCCTCGATACTCGCCGGGAGGTTGGAGTTGATGCCCAGGTCCAGTCGCTCCTCCCACGACAGCGAGGCGGGATCCCTCGTGCAATCGCCCCAGACGAGCTTCTCCTGGTTGGCCACGCCGTTGACCCCCGCGCTGATCAGCGCCGCCATGGCAAGGTACGGGTTGGCGAGCCCGTCGAGGCACTTGACCTCCCAATGGCTGTCGGCAATCTTGCGCAGCGGCGCTTCGCGGTTCTGCGTGCCCCATGTGACCCAGGTGCCGCCGGCCCAGACCCCGTCCTGGACACGCTCGTAGCTGACGAGGTTGCTGTAGGTAAAGGCACATATGGCGCGGAGGTGGTAGAGGATGCCCGCGTAGAATGACTCGTACACGGCTTGGCTGGGGGGCGACGAGCTTCTCACGTCAGGCGGGGATGAGCCCGTCGTCGTCGTCGTCGTCAAAGACATGTGCGCGTGGGCAGCCGTGCCGCAGGCATCGGCAACCGGCTTCGGATGCAGCGTCATCCTGTAGCCGTGGGCGCTGGCGCACGCCGAGAGTACCTCGCGCGCAAAGACTAATGTGTCGACGGCTTCGAGCGCCGGTGCCGCCGGGAGGACAATCTCGAACTGGCCCTTGGCGCTCTCGGCGTGTAGCATCTCCACGTACACGCCAGCGGCATCGAGCTGCCGGATTGCGGGCTCGAGCACCTTGTCGAAGACTTCATGCTCCGTCGCTCGGGCCGTCGACCAGGCATGTCCGTCGGCGCCCAACAATTCGTAGCGGCCGCTCGGGGCAAAACGCACGAGGACGAGTTCGATTTCGAAGCCAAACGTGAGCTCCATGTTGTGCTCTCTCGCCCGTTGTATGGCGGCTTTCAAGCTGCGCCTCGGACACAGAACCGCCGGTGTGCCATCGTCTTTTGTGAAATCGCACATGAGCATGACGTTCCCTGGCTTGGGTCCCTGCCTGAGAGACGCTGCATCGGCTTCGAGCCTGTAAGCTCCGCTGGGATCCGTGTCGGGCGGGAGGGTATCGTTCTGGAGCAGGGCAAGCGTCACCTCGGTAACCGAGAATGTCAGAGACTTGCCGCTGCGAAGAATAGACAGTGCCCTGCGCAAAGAAATCACCCGCAACCTGCTGGTTCCCGTGTAGTCGATCCAGTATAGGCGCACGAACGGGGGCGGCATGTCCGTCTTCAATCGGCACAACGACTCTAGCAGATGCTTTTCATCATGGTGAATATGATGTCCTGACTGCTTTCTCTGTGCAGGTCGATCCTCCTCCTTTTCATCAACTTCTTCCTCTTCGTCGTCGTCGTCGTCGTGTTTGAGAGTGAGACCAAGATGATAAAGCTTGTTGGACGTGTGGAACAATATTTCTTGAACCATTTTGCAGGCATGTTCCCATGAAATGTCGCCCTTGCGTACAAAGTCGCAAAGCACGTTGTGCAACACGTCTTTCATTTGCACGACGGCCAGGAGAAATGTTTCGGGAAACCAGTGGCCGTCGGTGCTCCAGATGATCTTCTCCCAGGGGCAAAGCTCGAGCACATGGCGCACAATATCCTCCTGTCCAGAACGGCTGACAAAGGGGAACACGGCGCCAATGTCGGCATAGACGTTGGCATACATGGCGGCCATGTATCCGGTCTCGCGGTCAAAGGGGTAGCCCGAATGCAGCAGCACCATGGGCACCGTCGGGTACGCCCGTACAAAGTCCTGCAGATGTGCGGGCGACGACCGCGTGAGGGTCAGGTCGTTGTCGCCGAGTCCCGTGTGGAACTGGATGGGCTTCTTCCCGGTGTCGTCTGGGGCGGGAGCGGCGACCGTGGCATCGCGAATCGCCTGCGCCAGTCGATGCACAAGGTAGTGATTCAGGGGTCTGTGATCGACGCGCGTAAAGGGCGAGGCGTTGAGGGCGCGTCTCTGGGAGAAGATGCCGGCAAAGGCGCGCAGAGCCTCGCTTTTGTTCTCGGCGGGTGCCACGTCTAGTCCCGTTCTGTAGCAAATGACGGACTTGAAGCCTACCACGTCCTCGTCGGCAATGGCGGCCGCGAGAGCAGAGTCGAAGTCGTTCATGGCGGCCTCAAAAGCCTTCTCTGCCGTCTGGTGTGCGAGGCAGGCCTTTTCGATGAGTTTCGCGGCGACGTGTTCGACGCGCAGGATGCGCTTGCTTGGGCTTGGCGTGAAGCGGTCAAAGAAGCCGCATGGTTCGACAGTATCTTCGTTGTCGAGGCCGTCGTCGACCAGGACGCATTCTATTCCGGACAGGCATCGTCGGGTCCAGCGCTCGTATTCGGCCTCGGATGCGCGCTGCTTCTGCATGGCGTCCTGGACGGCATGCCAGCTTTCGTCGCATCCCAGTTCGTGCGAAAGCTGCTTGGCAGCCCGGATGTGCGCGAGGCTGGTGCGCGAGGAGGCAAGCGCTTCGCCGTGAGCCTCGGAGACGATGGCCAACAGCGGGTGTTTGTCGATGTGGTTGACGTTGAGAAGCGGGTGTGCATGGTTGTCGATGATGGGCGTCGCATCAATCAAGCGGCGCAGCGACCGCGATCCGGCCGCAAAGTCACTGTTCATGGGATCCATCGTGTCCGTGGCGCGCGATGATGGTACTGGATGCATTGTCGAGCGGTCTCATCCATACCATTCGTGCCATTCGTGCCGTATCGTGGACGGCTTTGATACCGAGCTGCCCGTCGTCTTCCTTTTCTGCTCTCTCCGCCCGTTTCCGCTTCCGTTTCCGGTGCCGTCTAGCCCCCTCCCCCTTCCCTCCCCTCCTTTTTATGGTCGAATTTTGGTCAGACATCGGTCAGCGTGGTCCGACGGTCCTGAGTCGACCAGTTGCTTCTCTCGAGGGCGCCTAGCGATTCAGCTGGCCACGTGGAAAAATGATGGATGACGTCGCGAGACAAAATGCCCAGCCATGCTGACGAGCCTTGTACCACCACGGCCGCCACCACGATTTTGACGGTGACGATCATTTCCGTCCATCATTGCGACCTCCAGGTCTGTTGATTGCCAGGTTGAGTTGATCTTGCTCGCTCACGTCTGGGTGCTTTTTAAAGCCAGTCAAACCAGTCCATGCCGCAAGCTGCCGCTGTTGTCGTCCTCGGCTCCTGCCAAGCCAAGCTACTAAGGTAGGTAAGTACCTAGGTACCCGTAGGCACCTAGATGAGTACTTAAGTACCTAGGTACTTAACTTAAGGGACTTGAACGTACTTAAAATACGAGGTACTTGGGTACTTCGTTGCCTGGTATGTATATGGACATATGCATATACAAACGCATACATTTTATATGCACGCCGGCTAGCTAGGTATGCACGTACCAGGTACCTACTACATTACCTCAAGTACTAGGTAGGCACTACCCAAGTACCCGGTACTTACTAGCTAGATCGGCGACGCCATCGGACATGTGGGGCATGCCGCCCTGCAGATTCAACAACTATTGTCCGTCAGCTGTCCGCATTTTCCTTCTTGGTGTTCCAAGCGATCGATATTGGTGGCCATTTCATGACAAGCCTGATCAGCTCCTTTTCTGCCTACTAGGGACCTAGGCAGCAGCCACCACGAAAGCCAGATGCACGCGAGGGACAGTCCCGACCCCGGCACGCAATACACGACTCGTTCGTTGGATCAAAAAGCGGCGTTCGCAAGCCACGATGGTGAGAAAAAGCTAGGGAGGCAGGCTGGATTTCCGCAGCCGGTTATGCTGGGAGCTTCTGGGTGTTCGACGCCTGGGAAACGTGACGGGAAAGGAAGTAGGAGAAGAGGAATGCAAAACACTCGATGCGCGAATACGAGGATTTTGCACGATGGGTCGGACAATCCTCTCTCATTCTCTTCTCTCATCCTCTTCTCTCATCCTCTGATACCCATACATATATACAGTGACGCCAAGATAGTATTCCCCCTCTTCGACAAAGCGGCCCCGCAACACGTCATCCTCAAGTCCCAAACTCGTCAATAACGCTCCTGGGTTTGGTAAAGGGAATCCCGCAATCCACCGGATCCATACTCAACCCAAACCCCGCGGGTCCTCCCACGGCGATGCCCTTTTCCGTCTTCCACAGCGGACTGGCAGGCAGCACAATTACATGGACGCGCAGCCCGAACCGCAGATCCTGCGATCCAATGGCCTCGCCGTCGTGGCCCAGGATGGAGATCAAGTCGGGCACCGTGGCAACCACCTCCCGGGAATCTTCCGAGCCGGCAGCGTCACAGGACGCCGCGTAGAGGTATTCGTTCTGAAACGGAATCACGAGGTGCCTGTCGGTTGTCGCGCCTGCATCCGGCCCGGCTTCGCGTTCGGTGTCCGAAAAGGGGGCCAGAATGACGGCGCCCATCGTGTAACCGCCGTCGAGATGCCGTTGGACGTCGATAATCTTTCCTGTAAAGAGCAACTTGCCCGCGCATACGTCCAGCTATTTACATGACCAGGGTGTCAGTAGTGTTGTCGTGTCGAGTATGCGGCTTGTTATGAGCAGCGCAGATACGTGTCTTTGTTATAAAAAAGAAAGGAAACGAAGAGGAGAAATGCAAAGAAAAGCAAAGACATAATTGTTGCATACAATTGCGTCTATAAAACTCATCTTGAAGCGCCTCGCCAAGCAGACTGCTCTGCCGAGATACCAACTCTGCGAGATTGTATTCGTTACGGAAGTCGTCTTTGCCGCGTTCCCCGATATGGGATTGATGCTCGACGCGCAGCTGAGGCCCAGCTCGATGGCGGCATTACGGCAGCACGCCTCGAGGCGAACGTCACTATCCACACTCTTTTTCGTTTTCCGAACATCAAGATTTGCAAGTGTTAGCTCAAAAGGACAGCAAACATGGCTAGCTAGGGACCGATGCTCTTACGCATGCTGCAAACGCGTTCCCGCGCGCGTCAGTGATGACGACGGGGCACATTTCATGGCCATAGACGGAAAAGGTCACTGTGCAGAGGAAGAAAAACAAATTAAAAAAAAATTCCACCCGTCAGTCGATCAATTCTCACTTCTGTCTCCCGATATCTAGAGCATGACTGGAACGAGGGCAATCTCCCGGGCTCAACTTACTGTGATACAGAGTTGGATATGCGCGACCCATGCCATCTGCGTCGATTATGGGAACGTCAAAGTGTGCTCCGACGGGTAAGACGCAGAGTCCGTTGCCACCACCACTGTGTCGGTTGAAAGATTGTGGTAAAAGACGTTAGTTTTGGTTTATTTTGCTTTTCTTGTCTTTTCTTTTTTCTTTTTGCTTTTTCTTGATGCTTCCCGCCTCCCCCCCCCCCTTTTTTTTTTGGCAAGGAACAATCTACTCCCCCACCTTCCAAGAAAGAAAAGAAGAAAAACAACAAATCTGCCAAGATGGGAGCACCTACATCTCGGCCGCCAAAATGCCGTCAAAGCGATTGATGTTTTTCAGTCGATTCACCGCATTGATAGCGTCAACAATTTCGTGCCCGGCGGCAAGTCTCTCGTTGATGACGCTGGGGCTGCCGTACCACGACCCGAGGCAGACCACGGCGTCATCCTTCAGGGACGTCGGGGATATAATGCGCATGCGGCCTCTTCCATGGGACTTGAGAGCCTTCAGGCTCTTGAGGTATTCGTAGTATGTTGGGCCTCCTCCCCCAGTTCCCAGGACGGCGCATCCGGTCGAGATGAACTCGAGGTCGATATCGGAAGGGTACCAAACCCCGTCTCGCACGTCGGGTCGATAGGTCGCAATGTCCACGCCCAACGACGGTTTGGTTGTGGGGGGAGAAGCATCCGAGGTGCTTGACCTGGAGCCCGACTTGGAGCCCGCCCTTTGTTCGTCAACCTTGGTGTTGTTGGCGCCACAGGTCTGCGAATAACGGGGTAAAGGTGATGATGGCGGTGATGGCGAGAGTGGCGAGGACGGTGTCAGAGGTGATAGTGGGGATAGTGGGGACGACGGCGACGACGGCGATAGTTGTGACGATGTCGAGGCCGGCGATGCTGGTGCGGCTTCCGATAGCAACGGCGAGCACTCGATCGGGATGGCAGGCCGCCCTACTGCTCGGATCTGGATCCGTATGGTGACCTGGGACATGTACTGAAGCGGCATCTTGTTCACCTCGACAATCCGCACATCGTCGGGCTCCGCACCTTTTGCAATGACCAGCTCGACGGCCCGTTCGCAAGCGGCAGCAATCACGGCCTTCTCGTCTCTCCCCCGCAGAATCTCGACCGTGTCAATCTCGCCACAGATCTTGCCGATGGCGGCGCCCACGGCATTCGCGGCGCCCTGGTGAGGAGGCTTGATGCACCTGTCCACGCCCCTGATGTCGCCGGCGGCGAGGATGGAGCCACCCCCCACGAGGAGCACATGTACAGGGGCCGTCGAAACCTTCATCCGGTCAATGACGGTCTCGAGGAGCTTGTTCATCTCCTTCCTGGCCGCCTGGAGCGTCTGGGGCGACACATCCGCTACCAGGCTGGCGTCGCCGAGCTGGACGGCTCCTTCGGCGACAACAATGTCCGTCGCCGTCAGGGTCTGTCCGCCGAATACGCGGGACTGGGCCAGGAGCTCGTGGCCGACGGAGCTGGGACCGACAGACACGGAGCCGGGACAGCAACAGGGAGAAGCGGACGAGGACGGAGACGGGGACGAGGACGAGGAACAAGAACAAGAACAAGCGGTCTGCTCGACTCTGCTGCCCCCACCCAGGCCAACGGACACCACCTCTGGAATGGAAAACGCAGTTCGCACACCTGCGACTTCTACAAAGCCGGGCGCTTGACGTGGAAAGCCTGACGGGAGCAGGGCACATACGTCTGTTGTAGTGCCTCCAATGTCGACGACGAGAACCTGAGGCTCGACCGGCTCCTCTTCTCCCTCGTCGTCTTCGTCGTCGTCGTCTTCTTCGTCGTCTTCTTCTTCTTCGTCGTCGTCGTCGTTCCCCGGAGATGGCACGTCTAGACCCGTCCTGTCGAGCTGTCGCCGGCCTGCCTTGTCGACGGAACCCGCGCCGTGCCTGTGTGAGGGCAACTCGGGTCGAACCAGGGGCACGGGCTCCTTCTTCCTGTCGAGGCCTGCGAGAAAGGCCGCACCGCTCATGCTGTTGCTCGGGCCACTGGCAAACGTCTTGATGGGAAAGTCGGCCGCGGTGGCGGCATCGATCAAGGTGCCGTCGTTCTGGCAGAGATACAGGGGACACGTCAGGCGCAGACGCTCCATGGCGCGCTGGAAGCCGTCCTTGACGCTGTGTCCGGTGCGGAGGATGGCGGCGTTGAGAATGGTGGCGTTCTCGCGCTCGAGAAGGCCGGTCGGGCCGATGTACTTGGAGCAGACGACGGCCAGCTCGGGGGCCTCGTCGCGCAGAATGGCCCGGCACCTCTCCTCGTGGGTGTTGTCGTGGTCCAGGGGCGAGAAGACGCCCACCAGGGCGACGACGCGGACGCCCGAGGCGACAATGGCGCGGGCGGTCCGGCGGACCTGAGCTTCGTCGAGGGGCGCGATGGGGCGGCCGTCCATCTCGAGGCCGCCGTCGAGATAATAGGCTCCTCCGTCGAGGACGGTGTGAATGTTGGCGGGGAAGCCGGTGAAGGGGGGCATCTGGGCGGTAAAGGGCCCGCAGAGTCTCACGACGGCGACGCGGTCCAGCCTCCGGGCATCTGCCTCGATCAGGGCGTTG
Organism: Claviceps africana; assembly: GCA_018360145.1. Taxonomy (NCBI): domain Eukaryota; kingdom Fungi; phylum Ascomycota; class Sordariomycetes; order Hypocreales; family Clavicipitaceae; genus Claviceps; species Claviceps africana. Next base: position 1,692 of record SRPY01000956.1, on the reverse strand, counting down.
ATGAAGTGTGTGGTGCCGATGGCGACGCTGAGAATGCGACGGTGGTCGACGTCGGCGGCGCGGAGGACGGCCATGATGGCGGCCTCGACGCCACTCGTGATGTCGGGCGTGGTCGCCGCCTTGTGGGACGCCAAGACGCCTCTCGAGGACTCATGAGCGGCCCGGACGTCGAGAATGGCGGCATCCGTGTTGGTTCCGCCCACGTCGACGCCGATCCGGTAGAACGACATGGCGGGCCGGGCAGGTGGTTTTGGTGCCGAGGAGGCCTGTCCTGGACGTTGGGGGGAAAGAAACGGCATTGTAGAGTTGGACGGGTGGTGTGGATGGCGGCAGGAGAAGAATTCAAGACTCGGGGGACCACTTTGCTTATATAGTGAACCACTTTGCTCACGTTACAGCCAAGAGCGTACAAAGAAGAAGGAAGAAGGGAGAAGGAAGAAGAAAAAAGAAAAGAAAAGAAAAGAAAAAGAAAAAAAGCCGAGAAAAAAAAAAGAAAAACGCCGAGAGAAAAAAAAAGACGAAAGAAGGGGTCCTGGACGTACGACGTTTAGCCGTTTGTGGCAAAACGAAGGGGGGGGGGGGCAACGCGAGCACATTGTCGGCCCCTTCCGGAGCCGGGATATGAAGGCTCGTGGCTGGCTTCGACAGCAAAAGTGAGTGAACCTTGATTACGCCATGTGCCTATAATGACGGGCTGGCGGGTGCGGCCTTTTGGAGCAGGGATGGTGGGCTTATCGGTTGTGTGACCCCGGAGTGTTTGCCGCGGCGAGGCGGGAACCAACAAGGCGGTTGTTTGGCAGACGGTACCGCGTGTGCTATGAATAGAACGAGACAGGGTGACTGTGATTGACTGTGACTCACCGCGGGCCGGGAATACACGTCAGCTTGCTGTAGGAGTCGAGTGGCACGGGGAAAGCTCGTCGGTGGAAAGCAGTGAACCGGTGAAGGGGTTCTTTGTTGTGTGTAGTTTCCTTTCCTTTTGTTTTTTTTTTTTTTGTTTTTTCCTTTTTTGTTTCCAAGTAGCCTGTATAACGCAACAGGTCCCCTATCAAGGACAGCAAAAAAGTTAAAAAAAAAAAGAATAAGAATAAGAATAAGAATACCACATACCCAACAAGGAAACAAAAAAAACACCATACAACCCACCCGATGGCGCCACGGCTCGCCCGACGGATCCCGGCGTCGCAGCCAGCGAGCAAGGCCTCTGCCGATCTGGATTCGCGCGTCGTACATCCCTTTGGGTGCGCGAAGGCGCCAGCGAGGTACCGAGAGGGCTTATAAGCCAGGCCAAAGAAAGGGGTACTTGATTTATCGTGGGAGACACGCGATAATAAAAGTCACCAAGATTCTCTCAGTACAGCGCGCTACATCAATTTATACAGATGATTCCCGGAATAAACAAGTCATTCTATGTACCACTCTAGGTGTGGGTTCCGTGACCTCATTGGCGCCTTCGCGCACTCAAAGGCATACCAAGGACGCCACGCCACGCCACGCCACGCCACGCCACGCGCACACGCGCCACGCTCGCGCTGACACGGGCAGAACGGAACGGAACGGACGGCCACCCCTGCGGACGCCCCTGGTCTGTGCTGCCGGGCCGGTGGCGTCATGGTCCCGCGACGGCCAACTGGGGCGTGTCGTGAGCCTCGTGGGAGAGAAGGGCGTTTTTTTTTTTTTTTTTTTTTTTTT